>JABUQX010068860.1:47500-59257 GCA_015478945.1 Trachelipus rathkii
AGTTCATAATATTCTCGTTAATTAACACAAATAGACTATGCGTCAATGTGTAATTCTAGAATATATTTATATAACGTATTTCGTCTATATATAGCTCAACAGTATATGATACATGACTATACAATGTCATAACGGAGATTATTATAAACAATTTTTTTATATAAATATTTACATATTAGTATTGAAAGCTTATCAACAATAGTCTATTTGGTATTATAATGTTATATGTTCAGATGAATTTATATGAATACTGATATATCCGTTTATAAACGTTAATGTATATCTATATGCATCTCATAATTATTAGGATATAGATAATTAATATTAAATATATAGTTATTGATGTAACATATGTTCTTCTTCTAATGTATAGGATAGATTTCTTAATTTTACAATTAAACTCAAAATAACAATTTGAATAAAATAAAAATGACTATTCAGTATAATAGTTTGTACCAATTGATACCTATATCGACTCCTGGATTAGTTAACCATAAGACTATTATAGTCGTCATCTCATATATTTACTCACTAATAAAAACGAAAATCAATAATATATATTAGATAATATATATTATATAAATAATAATAAATTAGTATATGATATAATCTCATGATTATAGTTAGATAATTATTGTTTAGAATCACATTCATTATGATAAGTTGTGTTCACCACAACGTAAAGCTTTATGCTATTGTGTGTTATCTAAATTGAGTATTATTAACGATAGTATATTAATTAATATAAGTTTATTTATTCCTAATTGACTAATTGTGTGACAATATATAAATTATCAGTTATCCTAATATAGTATATTAAAATTTCGTAGCTTACGTTAATTATATTGTATACTATATATATATAGTAAGCAACAGTAATAATTGCAAAAATATCAATAGTCTAATTAACTTTCTCAAGGTAGTGAAAAACACCTGATATAATATTTTTAACTATACCGTATATTTAGTTATTAATTAGATAGCAACTATTTTAAATAAATTATTAACTTATATTATATATATATATATATTATATATATATAATTAATTTATTAGACATTATATAATATATATATATATATATATATATATATATATATATAATATATAATATATTAATATATATATATTAATTATATTAATATATATATAGTCTATATAATAATATTATAATAATATATATATATTAATATATATAGATTTATGGTAATATAAACGATATATTTCTTCCGGGCATAGAAAATTGATGGACAACATCATAGCATTGATTAATTAAATATTAATAATTTGTTTTTATATTTATTAATATTAGGAATATCAGTAATATTTTCTATAATTAAGAGTAGGTACTAATGAGTTTTGCCTCTCGAAAATGACCTACGCTGACACTTTTTACCTTATTATTTGACCGCGACTACCTTTTTGGGCCTATTGATATCATTTTGGCATCCTGAATTTTTACCTTATAACGTTTTTTTGGTCCTATGACCTTTTAGTGGTAACCAAATTTATTGTAGAACCGGATTTTTGAGATAACCGGATTTTTTGAGAATACACCCTGGTATATTTTAGAGAAATCCATCGGGTATTTTTTGTGAGAGAACCTCAAATTTTTTTTTTACCTGATAGATTTTAGAGAACCCAATATTTTGACGTCTATTCCATTTCTTCTAGCTTCCAAGATTTGAGCATCACCTCTGGATTTTTTATGAATCACCGATTTTGAGAACCCGGATTTTTTGATCCCCAAAATATTGTGAACCCAAATTTTTGAGAACTACAAATTTTTTGAGAACCCAATTTTTTGAGAACCTCCACATATAAATTTTGAAACCTAATTTTTAGAGACCCTAATTTTTTTGGAGTGAACTCATAATTTTTGAACCTAATTTTATTTCTGAGCTAAAATCCTCATATAATTTTGGCACCCTTCGAAGAAGGTGTGTGCCAAACGGTTGCGTAAGCAACCATTGTATAGTATTGCCCTACCTACTATTTTGTTATCCGCTCACCCTCCTCATAATTTTTCCGACCATGTGAGTAGGTCATTTTTTGCTCACCACTATAGTTAAATTTCTGTGATAGCACCTATCTATGTATCCCTTAGCCCGTTTTTGAATCTGTCTTAACGTTTATATACTATATAGTTTATGACCATGATATATTTACGCTCACCTTGATCCTTTCAGATTACATGGGTATTTTTGCCACCAATTTTTTGTCCACCCTGGCGCACCCGTCATACATTATTTACTTCCAATTGTACGCATGTATGGACCACCCTAATCTTGAAACTATACACGGTATGCCTAGTGCTCAGCTAACACCACACACCACACACCACACACACACTAATACACTTATATATACAGTAAACATATTCACTTATGACACTTATACACATCATTACACTCAATATGACACTTATACATTATTACCCTATAGATCACACTTACTATTATATACCTTTATCACGTGATACAAAACACTCACTGCAATCCTTTGTTCGTCTAATATGGAGGTCTCAATTTTTGACCCTACTACTATATAAGTAATATTTTTTGTCCTATTCCTTTAGGACTATACCCTTTTTTATGTTCTAACCTTGTTTTGACATATTAATTTCGCCTTTGAATACTACTATCCATATATTTATACATGTGGAGTCAATTTTGAACCCCTATCGCTAACATTTGATGGCTTTTGATTTGATTCCTAACCAACCGTATAAAGAATAAGTATCTTTAATGTGTAATGTTTACTATTTAGTGTCATTATAATGTAGTATGAGATGAGTAGCTATTAGTGTATAAGTTGCCAGGTGTATATATATATATATATAAATGCTCACAGTGTGAGTGAGTATATATATATAGTTGTCCAATGAGTGCCATAATGAGTAGCTAAAAATATAGAACCAAAATACTAACTACCAAGTGTATATATATATATATATATATTATATATATATATATATAGTGCTACTATAGTAGTTGGGTGCCAGTGCCACATATAGTAGCCAACTCTGAAGTGCCACTTTTATCAACCTTTTTCTAGCCTTACCCCTGTAGAGCTAGAATATGCTACCTTAATATATTAGTAGATGTGTAGCTACCCTAGGTTATTTATATCATATTCGCTCAACGATATATAAGTTGATCACCGTTATAATATATATCGATAGTGACTATCATACTATCTAGATATTTTATAATACTTTTAATTATATAAAATAACACTATATAATATAACATATATATATTATATAATTAATATATTATTAATATATATTATATAGATATATTAAGTATAATATATATATATAGTATATATATAATATATATATATAATTTAATATATATATTATATATATATATATATTATATTTATTACGTATATATATATATTATATATTATATATAATATATATATATATTTAATTATTAATTATATATATATTATATATTATATATATTATATAGTATTATATGATATATATATATATATGCTTATGAGTTTCATAGTTTTTTAACACATACGATAAATAAACACTACATACTTAGCCAATTACCTTATGGATCTCCAGAGTGGGTAATTTTTGTGTTCCTTTTTAGGGAATTGCCTTTATCTATTTGATGTGAGGCAGGGTATTAACCTTGGTGTGCTTCTTGGCATCACTCCCACTATTTTTCTGTATTTAGCTCTTAATTCACTCACATAGACTGTGGCGATCTTGAATTTGATCCACAATTGCTGAGAGTGAAGTTCCTGTTTGCCAACCAAGTTTGATATTCATCACATGTGCTATGGAGTGCAATTAGTATATATAGTGTAGATAACATGAAAATTACTGATTTTATATAGAATGTATATTAAGAGAATGAGATACATGGTCTTACTCTTCTCACGCTCTAGTTCAATTAAATTCGAGAATACATAATAAGGTTGAAGAGTTCACTAGCTCTTCGCATACACGCTCTGTTGCAAATTACAACTTCACTCAGGCTGCCCCTGCACCCCTCAGAGGTGGAAATAGTCACCGCCGGTGGCGTCCCCCCGCCCGCGTTCCCGCCTCAGAGCGCCTGCGAGTGTCTGTCCCGCAAGTGATTTCATACTAACAAAATATATTTCCTATGTATATCGCCGCACCGACACACTCCGTCACGCAACCGGGCCTCATAGCCTTCGCCTGTATGATGTGTGCGAAAGAATGAGACAATAGAATTATCGCAGTAGTGATGTAAGTCGATTCATACTTTCGATCTTCACCTCACAGTAGAACATTTTCAAAAGAATGTCGTTTATATATCAAATAATTTGAAAAAAAGAATTTGTAACTATGCAGTCTATTCTTTTTTATTTCATACTCTCAATCTCTCTTACTTACAATCCTCTCTTCCTCTGCTACATACCCTCATAACTCCTTGCTTAACTCATCTATACCTCCCTCTCTCTCTCTCATCTATTTAAACAATATTATTCTCGCTCTCTTCTACTGATAGCTCTATTTACTTATAATCTACTTTATATCTTAATTATACTTAATATATTTATATATATATACTAAATTTGCTATTATATAAGAAGAAATATACAATAATCCCAGTGAGTCAGATGCGTTAGATTTTGATTATACTTATCTATAAATCATATTCTATTATCTTTATACATAATCTATCTATCAATGTACAATATTTAAAAGAAACTAATTTATATATAAAAGCTCGGCAGACAGTGAAATAATAACAATGCTTTACCTCATAAAGCAGATTTTAGACTCAGTAATATTCGAGATGTAAAGTGGTGTGTGGTTGACCTAACACCAAGAATAGAGGATTACGTGGTAATGCTTGTATTCTCTTATTTTGAAATTGCTTTATACTGCTCATATTATTATAACTGTAATGATTTTCTGTTATCCTATAAGTGTTATAGCTTCTACTTCTGTTTATTTACTGACACTTTAATAACTACAATAATTATATATATCTGCTTAATAAATTTCAGTGATAGTACTTTATATGATCAGGTCACTATACCTCGTGAAAGTCCAGTATACATTAATGTCACAGTTAAATTCAAATAATCACAGTAAGTATAGAAACATAGCATGCTAATATTCGAGAAGGACGTGATAAATATTGCATATTTTGTTTTCATAGTAAATTATAACGACGTTAATCATATTGCATAGTATTAAAGCTGCTTTTTTTCAACTCATATGTTTTACTGCACTTTTAACTCATATAATTTATATAACATTACATACCTATAAGCAGTAAATACTAAGTATAATCAATTAGATGTGTTAACTAACACCTAGGGGTATTAGTATGCTTTTGTTTACTGTTTTCTGTGCACTTTACTTTCTGCTTTACTTAACTCCTTTTTAAACTTTCTTGCTTTACTGCTTTAACTTTCTGCTTTATCGCTTTAACTCATATACAGCTATTACTTTTAAACTCATTAATATAATTTATTAAATATTATGTGTTTTTTTTAGAGTTAATACTTTTATTTATTTTATTCATTATTTTATAATTTAATTTTATATTATATTTGATTTTTTTAATATTATATATTATTATTTATATTATTATATTATTTTTATTAATTTTTTATTATATATTTTTATTTTATATACTATTTTATTGTCCTACACCTATGGTTGTAATCTACATATAGTTTTACCATGCCAGCTTATTGATATTATTAATTTAGAACACAACATTCACTATATAATGACACTTATACACCCATTCACTATAACACTTATACACACATTCACTATGCCACTTACATCTAATATCTACCCATTAGTAACTCTAACATTTATATATCAACTTATACACACGTACTCTTAGTCATACAACATACACAACACAACACACACAACACACTTATCAATTATATACATCACATTCACTTTATAATGACACTTATATACACAACATTCACTCATATATATGATACATACTTACATTTAGCTACATAGTACATACTTACATTTACTAACTTATACCACACACACACTACTACAACACACACAACACACATCTACACACTACAATTTACTATTAACTCATAACCTCAGCAGATATTTACTTACACTCACACATCGATTTACTTACACACACGCAGATTTATAACAATATATAACGTATATTAATTTATTTAAATAAATATTTTATGTTTTAATTAAACACGTACATTTTAGAATATATATTCATATATAAATATATTATATACTATAATTTCATTACTCAAATTCTGAAAACTTCTATAATATAATAAAAAAAAAAATTCATTTAATTATCTTAGTATATACTTAGATCACTCAATATGAATATTCAAGTTATTAGTCTATGAACTAGTGTAATACTCTTTTGATTTTCTATGAAATATATTCCTCATGAGTATTACAAACGCTTTTGTAAAACAATTAATTATATTTTTATCCTCAAATTTGTATGAAATTTTATTAAAAACAATATTTTACGACCCTTAAAGCAATAAATCAGTAAGGTCACCCCTCATACCAAGCGACTCCTTCTTTATCACGCAAAGTCTCTGATGGCTCTCTCAAAATAGATACTATATTGAAATGTGATCTTTAAATCAGTATACATTTTATTTTTTTTATATTCTGTATTTTTTATCTGCTTCTATAGTTATCTTATTAATGAATAATAATAAAATTTTTCCTCTAACATTTACTAAACTTCGATTATTAACTAAAATATTTAGAGCACATCATATTTTTAAATAATTCGATTATTCCTATTTATATTATTATTATATTATTATTTTTTAATTATTATCTATGTACTAATTGGCAATAATCCATCAGTAGAAAATCACAAATACCTACGCTCTATTCACCCTTCATAGTATCTCAATATATACTTCACTCTTCTCTTCTGTTGTAATAAATGATATGTTGAAATAATACATACTTCAGGTCACTTATAATAATTAGGTTAATCCTTTTGTATCCCGGCGGGCGATTTTTAGAACCTATTCAAAGGTCAAAATATATTCAAAACCTGAACCTTTTTCCTGTAAAATGTGGTTGCTAATAATATAACTACTATATATATATATATATATTATATATATATATATATAATATATATATGGTGATATTTGATTTAAAACCACAACTAATATATATATATATATAAGCCCTTTATTATACCAGAGAGCAAATAAAAAAAATTAGAATCGTAATGGTTGGTCAGAGAATGTGTAAAAATATTAAAAGTCCTTATAACTATCCCGATGACCAACATCGGAAGCTGAGGTGTGTTTCTCTACATTAAAAAGGTAAGACTTTTGTCGATGAAATATAATGGGGAAGGACAGCTTTCGGCGGTGTGTATTAGTCAAATGCTCTCAGGGAACAAGAATGTTATCGTTAATTATTTGTGATTTTAATCGACAAAGTTATATGAAAATATTGCTCTCTATTCAAAGAATCGTCGAGTCCGATTTCACTTTATATTATTATAGAGATAAATAGTGACTCTATTTCATTCGAGTTACTTCATATACTCTCCAGGCTATTATAAGTCACTTAGAATTACTTCACGATAGTACAAATATAAAAAATTAGATTTTCCTCTAGTTATATATGACACAGAATCTAGAGGAATCAATGTTTATTTTATTATTTTTATAAATATATTTAAAACTTGAAAACAGCGGCTGGTACGGTAAGATCCTTTAATCAGGTAGGAAGGAAATGTTTACTCAGATGGATAAGGAGTAAAATCCTTATAATCTAACTGATATGATATCGTATGTGATTGGTCGAGATATTAATTTATCGCATTTTTTGTTTACGTATGGTAGAAAAATGTTTTTTCATATTATTATCACTGAACTAGGGTATATAATGCATCGTATTTATTTTAAAACTCTATTAATACATAACATGTAAATATATTTTATATAAATTTAGAATAGTTAAAAATGTTGGAAAATTATAAAATACTTTACTATATTAATAAATTAGTAATTTTAAATAACATTAATCTTACATATTATTTATATATATATATATATATTATATATTATATATTCATATTATATATATTATATAATATATATTATATAATATATATATAATATATTAATATTAATTATATATATATATATATATAGTATTATATAATATAGTAAATATATAATATATATATATAATATATTATATAATATATTAATAATAAATTATGTATATATATATAATATATAAATATAAAAATTTAAAAAATTATTTATTATATATATAATATATATATATATATATATTATAATTAATAATATAATATAATATATATATAATATATATATATATATATATATATATGATATATATATTTTATATATATATATATAAATGACTAAATATAATTATAAGATATATATATTAATTCACCTCACATGATATTGATTATATTAAAAGTTTATCACTATTAATATATTAAATACTAAGATATAATAATTATTATATATAACGCTTCCACATTGACATTTTTTATTACACATAATAGTTTATGATTATTTATATATTAAAATTCTTATTAATACTTTTGCAAATATGCCATCATTTTATATATGACATATATATTAACGAATAAATTGTGTGTTAAGTATCGAGATGTCTCTCAGTCTCTCCACCTAGATTTAATACCATTTCGATACTTGTACGAGCCGACCCATCTAGATCCAATATTATTGCTGGGGCTTATATATATATACTGGTCCCCTGAGTTTTTCAGCCCCACGCTAATAATAAATTGATAGATCAATTATAATAATTACTCTAGAATTTATTCATAGAGCCATTTATGATACTACTTATATAATTATACATACATCATACAAAATTAGTATAGTACTTATTTATTTTGTACCTCTCCTCTATAATAATAAACGTTTGTATATTCTGTTGATTTTTCACTCATGTGTAACTGTAGTCATTCTTTTAGACTACGTTTTACAAATATTATTATTATTCTCAAAAATATACTCCCAGGTAAGGCTTTGTCTCGCTCCTCGCACGTCTATTTTAGTTGCATATCAAATTAAGCTTTTAACCTGTCCAATACCATTTCTAGAATCTTTTTGTAGCAATCATGAGTAGTAGTAATGAGTATGTATATCGTCAAAATATATATATTTCTATAGAATGTGTGGCGCTACCAAAGATCGATCGTATCTTCTCATTTCATGAGCTGTTAATTTATCGTAATCATATTGTTGTTAGGTTTTTGCCTACGAGTGCTGCGTGCAAGCTCGATACACATATAATTAAGCCGTTCGATGCATAAGCCTCTCATTTTTTCCCTTTTAATTTGAAAAGTTAGATAAATAAATATATATTTTGAACTATATATTTTTATTTTCATCATTCACACTCTATTGCATATTAAGTAGTGCAACATCAAATCTCTGTCAGAACTGGTAATCAGTCTCCTGGTGCACAGATGAATGTTTTGATTAGTGTAGATCTCGACTATTTTTCTATTATACGTCCTCTGGCACTAGATTCTACATAATAGTGTAAAGTATCTTTTATTAGATATTATATAAACTCTTTTACATATATTCAAATATATAATCTCTTTTTCTTATATATTGAAAATTTTGTTTTCCACAGAAACAAAGAACTCCACACGACTATTAATAATTAGTGCACTCCTCGCTTTAGTATACATCACTCTTAATAAGAATAAATTGTAATATTAATTTTTAAATATTTTAAAGTAAAAGAGATCGGCTTATCTCAGACACACATACGAAAAAGAATATTCTTACCAAAGCACACCTTTTTCTTGATGCTTGAAATATAGAATTTTATACTAAGATGGAGTAATAAGTATATATATCATTTATTTCTTATAACAATTTTAAATAGATCCAATTCTTTCATCTATATTTTATAATATATATACAATAATTTAGTAAATAATAATAAATAATTCTAGGGGTGGGTTTGGAAAGTTGGACAACGCTGAGCACAAACTAAAAAATTCGAAAAGATTAATGCTTACTACTTTGAGTAGGTTTGACCTATCTCCTGCTCAATCTCCAATTCTCATATGCTCTATCTGATATAGCTCAAACATTTACGTCTCTATATAAGAAATTTCTTGAACTTATTTAGTATAATTGTGATATAAAATAGTGCAAAATACATGTATGAATTATTAAATAATTTTATTAAAATGAGTATATAAGTATATTAATAATGACTATATACAGTGATCACAGAAAAACTAACAGAATAATAACAACGGTTTTAGAGTGGAGCAAAAATAAAAGTTAAATTTTGGGTGTTTATATATAGTCTAAATCGGTCTTAGAAAATTCGCGTAATTTATGTACTCAATTTTATATATAAGTATGGGGCCCGAAAACGGGACCAGCCCAGCCAATATTGGATCATTACCCTTAACACATACGTAAAAAGTTCTCGCTCAGATATACCATTTTGTATAGTATTTATATAATTTTAAATGTTTCTTCCAGTTATAAATTAACTTTAATTGCCTTTTCAATTTTTTCTAAATAGATAAATGAATTTCTGTAACTATCTATAAACTTATAGAGAAGCGGTACTCAGAGTATTAACTCCGTATAAAGATCATCTCAGTAATCAGGGTTTTCTTAAATATATCATATGTATGTGTATAATTTAGGTATAGTATAATAATATAAATGTAATTGAATAACTGTTATTTTTACGTAATTAAATAACACATATGTCTTCTTCAGCTGTATAATTAACTAATAGCGTCTATACGATACTCTCTTTAACATATATTTTCATTGACGCTAGGGCCTTAGTATAAATGTAGAATCCAATATGTAATGTAGTGTTTACAAATTAACTACCTTATTTCATTATTAATTCTCTTACTATTTAATAATCATATATAACTATCTACACATACTTAATTTAATGTTGCTTATGTTTATTAATAAATGATTAGAGATTAAGTAGCTTAATTTCGCTGGTTCTTCGCACAGGCTAATAACTGTTTCGTTCCAGTTTAAAGCTGAGCTTGGTTTGTTAAAGTATTCTGGAGCCACTCGTCAGTATATATTATATATAGTTATATATATATATATAGATATAGGTAATATATTATATACTCTTAGGTAATATTATACATATATACTATAATAGATATTCAATCATGGTAACTCATATATCGAAAATACGCCTTGGATTATATATACTAATGATAAGTATATATAGTATATGTTTGATATTGTATATATCATATATTAGCACACTTGAATATAATATCAAATCCATCGGTTATTTCTTTTATAAGGAATGAAACCTACCTACTCTGGGATCTTATTTCCCAGTAATACTGTGATATTATAGTATGTCATTGTATGTTGATAATATATATCATATGGTTTAAGGATAGGTTCAGATTATACACTTAGGTGAAAGAATTTAGAATCACTTTTATTAAAATCATTATCAAACTTGCGCACCGCTTAAGAGCCAAAACGAGATGATTTTAATAATGATTGGATCTAAAAACACGTACATATCCTCCAATGATTTTTCTCTCAAATCTAAGATAGGTTTCTAGAGTATTTATGATATAAAAAAACGATTAGTATTCATTTATTACATTACGAGTATAAAACCAAAATAGCTAGATAAAATATATTCGTCGACCAATCACATCTGATATATCTCTCTCCGGTAGTTATATATATCTCTCT
>JABUQX010068861.1:0-15000 GCA_015478945.1 Trachelipus rathkii
AGATTGGTCATATGGAAAGGAAGAATGAAACTTAGATAGTTAAACGGCACACATTTGATCAGACGAATTGCTTTCCGAGGAACAATCCGTTTCAGGACCAGTCATCGTTCTGAATAAAAGAAGACAATATGTGTCTAGTTTGTGAAGAAAGATACAATTCTTTTTTATAAAAGTTCAATAAATCTAAACTTTAACTTACATAAGAAGGTGACTGAGGTATTAGAAAACTTTCATCATGAGGAACCGGGGGGGCTATTGATGAAGGAAGAGCTTATACCTTCCTCCGTTTTTCCGGTGTTTTGCAACATCCAAATACAGAGCAGTCACAATTGCCGATTCCTTCTGCTCTCCTCCATATGTCTGGGAATAGATTTACATACTTCTACAATATGCGGGGGACCAAGGCATGTCTTGGTCACCTATAGGCATTCCAACGTGAATCCTATATGATATCCAATATTTAGATCCCTCATTATTTTGGTTGAAATATGCTTGGGACCAACATAGTATCCACAGACATAGAAAAATGTGTCTGGGAAAATTTTACATTGTCTAGATGTCATTTTTTTTTTTTTTTTTTTGTTCTTTTTCATTTTTACAATTTTGAAAATTAAAAGCAATGAAGAATCTGAAAAATAAAACAATGATTTAACAATTCACAAATTCACAATTCTGTCATTGTGCATTAAATTTGTTACACACTGCAGAGCAAAGTGTATATATATATATATATATATATATATATATATATATATATATATATATATATATATATATTATATATATATATATATATTATATATATATATATATATATATATATATATATATATAATATATATATATATATATATAATATATTTATATATATATATATATATTATATATTATATATATATATATATATATATATATATATATATAATATTATATATATATATATATATATATATATATATTTATATTATATATATATATATATATATATATATATATATATATATATACTATATATATACTATATATATATAGGCCAGCATCCCGAAAAGTTCAGGCATGTAGCTAGAAAACTATAACATATACACGAAAATAAATATCATTTTATTAATCAGGAGACATTTTTACCGCAGAAATTAAAAAAAAAATTAATTTATTCTAATATTTATTAATAACTCCATATTAATATTAGTAAAAAGTGCAGGCTCTGATTGACTTGAAAGACCTTGGAAGCTGCAGTCTCGAGAGAAAAAGTTGCCAAATGTCGCTTTATTAATATAATTGCAGAAATATTTTATTTTTTTTCTTTTAATCCTTCTTAGGGGGTCCGAGCCGACGGAGGGACAGAGGGGGGGACGAAGTCCCCCCCGTCGTCCCCCGGTAGGCCGAGGAACCCCGACTCTCTCTATCGTTCTTGTTTACCCGTGGGATATTCTTTAGTGAAAAAAGAAAAAAATTCAACATTTGGCAACTTTCCGTCTCACTCGGGAGTAAGCCGCATCTTCGATTTATCAAAAAACTGTAAATTTTTCATCAATTTTTTTAACAATTTTAATTTTTTAAAAAGCGTTAATTTTTTTTTATTTTTTTTTAATTTCTGCGGTAAAATGTCTCCTGATTAATAGAAATGATATTTATTTTTCGTGTACCTGTTATATTTTTTTATTTATATGTCTGGCTTTTTTGATATGCTCACTATATATATATATATATATATATATATATATATATATATATATATATATATATATATATATATATATATATATATATATATATATATATATATATCATATTATATATATAATATATATATATATAGGTGAAATTAAAGAAGTTAGTGAGACAATAGCATGCAGTGTCTTAGAGTGTATGCAACTCTGTAAGAGGCTATTGCAAGTCTCATGCATATCACTTTGAATAAATGGTGGTCTGCTTCATACTTATATAATGTACATTATTTGAAATTCAAGTGTTTGGCGCCTCTTTCCTTCCCCAAGGAAAGGAGTGCCAAACAAACGAGGCTGTGATTGGTGCCTGGGTCCAGAAAGGACGCCATCAAATCACACTCGAGAGTCTTGTAGAGAGCCTCATAGCGTGAGGATGCCCTACGAAAGTTGTGAGATTTAACCAAACGCCGGAAGGCCAATTCAGGATAGGAAATTAGTGCTGTATCTTATTAGTTAGTCTGTGTATTTTATTATAGTGCTAACGCTGATATATGCCCATCAATTACTTATCAAAATTGTTTAATGAAAATCATATTTGTCCTTGTCATCTCACTATCACAATAAAGCAACTACGAGGAAAGTACTGTTAATTAATTCCCCATCCTATGATTGTCGAAGTGATTTCGGCCTAGACATCATTTTGGTGACCCCAGGAGCGACAGGGGGCTAAACCCCCTAATTGGAGTCAGATACATTAATAATTGAAAAAAAAAAAAATTTCAGTTACTTTCTCGTTTTAATTGCTTAAAATAGTGATATGTGGATTAAAGTATAATTGATAATGTATTTTGAGTAAATTTAATACGTTGAAGTAACAAGGCCTTCTTTTAATCTCATTCTAAAAATAGAAAACAGAAGTCGTTAGATTTGCTAATCTTCGACAAGCAGAAAATTCAAATAATTACCATAGCTTCTCTGATAATTACGGCTTGAGAACCCAACCGCCTAACAGTTGACTCAAACGGACGCCAAAAACACTCAGTCAGTAACAACAGGCCATAGAAATGGTATCAACGAAAAAGCTGACTCTTAGGACTCAGACTAAGAAGTCCACAAAAAGAGGGAAGGCCAAACCCCCTCTCCCCAACGATTCTCCCCCTCACATGATGAGGGAGGACATGATGAGGGAGGACCATCTGCTTCTCCCTCAGAAACCGAGTTGGAAACAACGCCACAATCTTCCCGCCGAAAAGGAAAGACGCGGCGTCATGATACCGACTCACCATTAAAAACGTACAGTCAACTAACATCCAGTCAGTTACCAACCTTTGACCCCTATGATGTTATAAATTGGCTAAGTGCGACAACAACAATCTTCAAACTAAATCACATAGAAGATACCCACGAACGTGTTCGTTTGTTGGCTCCAATTTTGCCCACAAATTTGGTCTCCAAAATCACATTCCCTCTTAAAAATGACGCTTATCGTCTACTATTGGAAAACATCGAAGAAGTTTACCTTCCCGCCTTACGAAATCGAATCCGCGATGTCTTCAAACAAGGCATGAGACCTGATGAGTTGCCAAGTGAATATCTCCATCGTGTAAAAGGGGTATTGGGGAACAAAAGCTTCGATGTGTTTAGTAGAACACAACCCCAAATTCGCGATAGACCTCTTATTGGAGCAGATGCCCCAAAATATCCAGATGTCAGTGTATTCTTTAGCTGAAGAAAATGACCTGGTAAGAATGGTTAAGGTCGAGACGAATCTTTAACAAGAAATTTTTGTTCGAAAGGTAGAATTATTCAACAACAAACGAGACAGACAATGGAGCTCTGTAAATTCTTGTGCGTAATAGAACAAGACACAAAGAGAAAAACGACTGCCGCCTACCCACTTCTCAAGCGCGCGCGGCAACCCAAGAGCGCAAAACCTGAAACTGAGAGCCAGCGTGAAGGTCAGATTTGGCCCGCCAGATGGCCGAACCTGCACAAAGATTGTGAACGAGGCTCACCCACGCCTTTCAGCTGTTCGTTAAAAACCAAGCAGACACAAGCTGAGAGAGGAAATCGGACACGCGATAAAAGTAGGTCACGCTACTCAGGGATCAGACACAAATGGGTACAGCAAAGCATTTAATAACGCTGTAAAACCAGTTATGCTTTTACCATGCTCGCTATCTCTTCAAAAAAGCTTATAAATGTGAGAGAGTGAGTGTCCTAATGTATCCATTTAATTTATATGGTAATAACGGAGAAATGCTACAATAATGTCCCATCATATTTTTCGGGAAACTCTAAATAAGGCTGCGATTTTTCCATCGAAAACGCACCATGAAAATTCCTACCTCACAATAGAAAAGTGGATTTAATAATACCATTTCAAAGTGATAAATGACCCTTATTACAAACAGTGATGTGTATTGAAATAAACTTACAAAATAAAAGTGCTGGTTGAATTAAATAAAAATTATATGCAATCAATAATAATGAAGACAGCAATTTAGTATATAAATAGTGGCAAAAATATTTGGATGCGTGTACTGCTACTACTACTACTATTCTACTTACTACTACTACTACTAATAATAATAATATAATAATAATAATAATAATAATATAATAAAAAAAAAAAAAAAAAAAAAAATAATATAATAATATGAATATAATAATAATAATAATAATAATAATAATAATATAATAATAAGAATAATAATAATAAAAATAATAACAATGAAAATAATGTTGATTATTAAAAAAACAATATGAACAATATTTGATCCTGAAATTGATCAAAATATGGATACCACTACCAGCACTAGCCAAATGGAAAATTAATTCGCATTAAAATAACAATAAAGAATGAAAAAAATAACAAATAGAATTAAAAATTTTTATCATGATCAATTTTTCTGCACATCTTATCAAGTAATGCATGCTCCTTCTAGTTTAAAGAACTCTAAAAATTAAATATGAAAGTAGTAGTTAGTCCAACAAAACAAAAATTATAAATAAACAACATAAAAATCATTATTAATTATTAAATAATACTGATGTCAATAAAGGTCCTCAAACAAATGTCCCTCAAACGAAGTGTTGGTAATGTACAAAAATACGCATTTTATTAACTTACTGTCGTCCCTTGCAATGTGGGATACGTCTTTTTTAAATCCAAATTTATTAAATGGGGGGGGAGGGGTGTTGTAGACAATACAAGTGAAAATGGAAGCAATGAAGCAAATATCCTGTCAGACCCAACTGATTTGAGTGCTGATGACGAGCGCTGCTTAAGCAGTAAGATAGTTACAGCCGCTGTTGAGGAAGACAAAAGGGTTTGCAAGATTGACAATTTGACCTTGTATATAGTCTATGACACACTAAATAAGATCGATTATTTGGTAGACTGTGGTTCTGTAAGCAATATCTTATCTTGCAATGCTAATGACCATCAAAAAGCGCCAGTAGGATACCTGCTTGCAGCTAACAACTCAAAAATTGCAGTCTATGGTATTAAAGATATTGAAATCGATCTGGGATTGGGACGTACTTATCGGGATACCTTTTATATAGCTAATGTAAGTACCAATATTCTAGGATTAACATTTTTTAAAGAATTTTGAGATGGGCATAATTTTAAAAGAAGATTTATTGTTAGATCAAGTCACAATAATACCTTAAAATTGAGTAGAAAATGTGAATTTTAATATTAAATGATGCTGACTACTCCTTCCTCTTCAAATCTCTCTCTCTCTCTCCTCTCTCCTCCTGTGCATGTACCTCATAGTTCTTTAAAATTTTAAATGTAGTTTATGATCGAATATATTCAGATTATTTGTAACCTTATCTTCCCGGAAAAACACACCACATCAAAAAATTGAAACAAGAAAAAAGGTGGAATGAAAATCTTTGATAAATATAAAAATTAAAAAATAAGAGAATGAGCACAGCATTAATAGCTGAGGACGGCCAAATAACTACTGACGAAGAAGCCGCTTATATTCCAGAGAGAGTATTAATAGAACTAGCCAACACTTACCCTTACAAAATAGACATAAAAGGACCTCCCATCTCCCTTAGGCCAAGGAGGGTCCCCCATAAACTCTATGCTCAAACAAAAGCAGAACTTGACAACCTCGTAGCCACAGGAGTCCTGCGCCGCAGCAATTCTCCCTGGTCCTTTCCCATGAGTGTTCTCCAGAAAAGCGAAAATCGAGTCAGAATAATCTCCGATTTTAGAGAGTTGAACAAAAGAGCTGAGATAGGAATCTATGGACTCCCGCACCTTCAGGATGCCATCTCCAACCTGCAGGGGAGCCGTCTATACACAAAACTTGACGTAACCCAGGCATTTTACTCAGTGCCATTGGACCCCGACTCACAAAAGTACTTTACCATCACTTCAAACGTCGGTTCTTTCACCTACAGGAGCCTTCCGATGGGTTATGTCTCCTCCCCCTTTATATTTCAAGCTTACATTGACACAGTCCTACAAGGCCTCCCAAATACTCAGGCCTATATGGATGACATTTTGATTCACACAGAGACCGAGGACGAGCACAAAATCCTCCTGGAGAAGGTACTGAAGAGGTTAAGTTATCTACATATCAGTTTAAATCCCGCAAAATGCCAAGTGGCCAAAAAAGAGATTGATTACTTGGGATATACTGTAAATGAAAACGGCATCAGACCTAATCACGAGAAAATTGGGGATATCTTAGACACCCCAAAGCCCAGGACCATCAAAGAATTAAGATCTTTCCTGGGCCGAGTAAGCTTTTACCGCAGCAGCGTCCCGTTATTTTCTGAACTAACAGCGCCCCTAAATATGTTTTTAAAAGGTAAACCTTACTCAAACCGCCGCGTCTGTTGGAATTCAACAGCAGATAAAGCCTTCGAAAATATTAAAAATGCTGTTGAAAATGCTTCTGTACTTGCCTATCCGGGCACCTCTTCCACTTACAAAATTATCATACATACCACAAATGTATCTGCAGCTGCTGTTATTTTATCCACTACTGACGCAGACGACCATCCGATTGCATTTTATAGTTCAATTCTCTCTCCTACAGAGAGAAATTATGACGAAGCAAATCGACTGTTAGTCTGCCTGACGAAGGTCTTCAAGAAGTACGGATATCTCCTCACAAATAAAAATATTAATATAGAAACCAACTGCAGAGAGCTCATAAACAAATATAAAAGAACAAATGATGACAAAAATTTTAATATTCGTGAAATCAGAAGTCTAAATTTATTAACTAGTTACAAATGTTTCTTTGCATAATTAATAACAAAAAAAAAACAACAAGTCCATTATTTGTTAATAAATAATATCATAATGTTTGTCAAAATGACGAAGAAATGGACCTACTGACGGAGTAAAAAACAGCAGAAATGCACACCCTCTCAATATCGACGCTTGTGATTGGTCCTCATCATCAGCAAGACGGCCAATAAGAGGCGAAGTTTCCCACATCAACGTGGAGTCCTGTTCGAATTTTACGACCGCGTATAAATATGAAGAACTTTCTCCAACACTCAAAGCTCATTATCATAGGGTAATAAAACAAAACCACACCCGTGCTGCGGTCGGCATTCCAATAAAGGATAAAAAGGTAGACCCTTTAAATAACCAACATGTAAACAAAAGAAATTCCGGGAATATTTCTCATGAGAAAAAAGGAGACTCAAGACCAAAAGGGTTGAGAATGAAAGACAGAATACAAATGGAAAAAGAAGAATTACTGAAAATAAGTGAAAAGTCGCCACCTATGAAGTTAGATGAAATAAATGATATTCTTACTGAGAATACTCGAATAAACTTAATTCAGCGCTATAATGAAGCTCATCTGGAATTAATAGAGCGTTTCAAGAAAGAAGTAATTACGCTGAATTAGCAAAGAATCAATTAGAGACGAATACATAAATTCATTACTTAAAAATAAAGAAAAAAGCTCGTTAGTCATAAAGAAACAACCATACTGGTTCAAGAAAAATGAAATCTCCTTTTATGTGGATACCTCTTTAAATTATGCGAGAATCATTCTTCCCGACCGTCAGGTGGACGACATTATTCGAATGACTCATGCCCAGGGACACCTTGGTATTTCTCGGTGTCTCACGGCCCTAAAGGGGGACTTCGTGTTCCGCAGCATGCATAAAAGAGTGAAGGCACTCGTGAGGAGCTGTCCTCAATGTCAAATAGGAAAGACAGGACGTAGCATAAACCCTATTTACGGAAAGTACAAAGAAGTTTCCTACAAGTTTCAAGATTTAAACTGTGAAATATTGAAATTACCGGTCTGTAGAGGGTATAAGTACTTATTAACCCTCATTGATAGATACTCCCATTATGTGTGGGCGTTTCCCTTGAAGGATATCACTAAAGAGACAATTGTTAAAACATTAATTAATCAGCTAATTCCGATGTGTGGAGTTCCCAGCAACCTCATCACAGACAAAGGAGGAAATTTTACATCACATTTATTTGAAAGTGTGTGTAAACTGTTAGGAATGATGCATACAACGACCACTAGCTATTCACGCGTTCAGCAACAAGCAAAGCGGAAGTAACCGCATAAGATGATTTAACCAAGTTTAAAGAACGCATGCTAGCTGAACCAAGCATGGAGAGTCAAGGGTGGTTAGACGTTTTACCCTTCGTCTTGTTCGCACTTCGGCTCGCTCCGATCTCAGAATCGGGAATCTGTCCCAGTAAATTGATGTATGGACAGGATATAAACATTCCTGACGGCTTGCTAGACCCTTCTGTCCCAGACGGACCAAAATCCTATGATAATTATATTGGAAAGAACTGGCGGGACTGCATGGCCAAACCGCTCTTCCCAGAGGACTAATTTAACGAAACAGAATGTGTTCGTTCCCGAAACTTAAAAGATACCAAAATATCTACTGGTAAAGGTCACAGTAAATCCGTGGTAAACTCTCTCCAAAGATTCCACGGACCTTATAAAGTTCGTCAAAAATAAGCAAACAGCAATGCTCCATAATTATAAAGGGAGACAAAGGTGGTAGTTGAAACCTAAGGAATGTCCAAAATTGTTCTACAAGCGCTCGTTCCTGACCCCCAAACCGCAAGGAAAACGCGAAATAAAAGAAGTAGAGAAAAGAATGAGGAACCGAGGTAAAATATCTCTTGAGGAAAAATAAGAGATTAAGACGTTGTTATGGTAATTTAATACGAGAAACCAAAGTGTTTAAAATGGTAATTAAATATACATATTGTAAGTTATTTCTCCTTCCACAAGTAGTATTTCACCTGTTCTTCTCCCTTTCCTCCACTTTATATTTCATGTATCCAATCGAAGGAGGGTGAAAAGTATCTCTGTGAAGTCGGAACTAGGGGCCTCACCCCTATTTCCGAAACAGAGATCCTTTTTTGCACTCGAGGCCACCAGTTCTAAGGTGAAATTACGATAGGGAATCCTTGTGAGACAATAGCATGCAGTGTCTTAGAGTGTATGCAACTCTGTAAGAGGCTATTGCAAGTCTCCTGCATATCACTTTGAATCAATGGTGGTCTGCTTCATACTTATATAATGTACATTATTTGAAATTCAAGTGTTTGGCGCCTCTTTCCTTCCCCAAGGAAAGGAGTGCCAAACAAACGAGGCTGTGATTGGTGCCTGGGTCCAGAAAGGACGCCATCAAATCACACTCGAGAGTCTTGTAGAGAGCCTCATAGCGTGAGGATGCCCTACGAAAGTTGTGAGATTTAACCAAACGCCGGAAGGCCAATTCAGGATAGGAAATTAGTGCTGTATCTTATTAGTTAGTCTGTGTATTTTGTTATAGTGCTAACGCTGATATATGCCCATCAATTACTTATCAAATTGTTTAATGAAAATCATATTTGTCCTTGTCATCTCACTATCACAATAAAGCAACTACGAGGAAAGTACTCTTAATTAATTCCCCATCCTATGATTGTCGAAGTGATTTCGGCCTATATATATATATATATATATATATATTATATATATATTATATATATATTATATATAATATATATATATATATATATATATATATATATATATATATATATATATATTTCTTTTTTCTTAAAATCACTGTAATTAAAGAAATAGGGTAGATCGCTGTCTTCCGATAACAATGTAAAATTGGCACCTCTTTTACAGTGAAATGTTCATAATATAAATCGAAATATTACCGAAAATGAAAAATTGGCAACTTCTTAAAAGTTCACTCAAATTTCAGACGATTTAACAATTAAAAACAAATGGGAATGTATTCGCTTAACGCAGCTAAAGAACCAAAAACAATTAGTCCAATTAAATTGCTTAACACTATAAAAGGGCAAAAATGGTCAATGATAAAAAAAATAATAATAGTAACATTTTCGAAATAAGCATTAAAAAAATTAGCAAGAAACAATAAAAAAAAATATGGAGAAAAAAAATATTTTTAGTAATTTGTTACATTGTCGTTTAATCAACGACTTTGATATTTCGTTGAAATTACTTAAGGATTGAACACCAGGAATTTTAAGTTGCTTACGAAGGTTATGTTTGTGTGCTTTCTGACGAAGGTTTTGGATGTGTGCTTTCGAAGGTGTTTTAGCTGTAGAAAATTATGACGAGTGAAGAGATTAAGGAAATGAATTTCTGAGACAATGAAATTAACCATGTTCTCCTTGCCCAAGTTCAAAGTTTAGTTGCTCCGAGGTTAATTTCCTAGCATGATGTGGGTATTATATTTCTCAGAATGAAACAAGTAATGGAGGGTGGAGTCGTCGGCATAGGGTTGGATAGGTGTTAAAGAGATAGAGACAAGATCATTAATGAAAAGTTGAAAAAAGAGTTGTAAATAAGACAAACCTGAGGAACACAGTTGAAAAAGAGTTGGAAATAAGACAACCCTTAGGAACACCGTTGAAAAAGAGTTGGAGATAAGACCACCCTGAGGAACACCGTTGAAAAAGAGTTGGAGATAAGACAACCCTGAGGAAAACCGTTGAAAAAAAAAGTTGGAGATAAACAACCCTGATGAAAAGTAGAAAAAGAGTTGGAGATAAGACAACCCTGAGGAACACCGTTGAAAAAGAGTTGGAGATAAGACAACCCTGAGGAACACCGTTGAAAAAGAGTTGGAGATAAGACAACCCTGAGGAACACCGTTGAAAAAGAGTTGGAGATAAGACAACCCTGAGGAGCACCATTGAAAAAGAGTTGGAGATAAGACAACCCTGAGGAACACTGTTGAAAAAGAGTTGGAGATAAGACAACCCGAGGAACACCATTGAAAAAGAGTTGGAGATAAGACAACCCTGAGGAACACCGTTGAAAAAGAGTTGGAGATAAGACAACCCTGAGGAACACCGTTGAAAAAGAGTTGGAGATAAGAGTCTTATCTCCAACTCTTTTTCAACGGTGTTCCTCAGGGTTGTCTTATCATAAGACAACCCTGAGGAATACCGTTGAAAAAGAGTTGGAGATAAGACAACCCTGAGGAACACCGTTGGAAAAGAGTTGGAGATAAGATAACCCTGAGGAACAACATTCTATTAATAGCTTTAAAAGATGAACGATGGCCTTTTACAACAGCCTCTTTGGAACGACGGTAAAGAAAATCGGAGAGAAGAATAGATTTTGCAAAAAAGAAGTTTAGAATATTAAAGCTTTATGACAGATTATCTCAAAGGCTTTATATATGACCACGGCTAGAGCTAAGGATTCCCCTAATTGCTGAAAAGCAAAGAATCAAGAGTCAGAGAGAAAGGAAACAAAATTAACAGTAGTAGAGTGCTTTTTATGGAAGCCGTACTGTGATTGGAAATAAAATTAAAAGATTTCAGAGGTTTTCAAACCTTCTTTTTAGGATAGATTCAAAACCTCGGAAAGTTGGGAGGTTAAAACAATAGGAGGATAGTTGAAAGGTTGAAAGAGGTTTTCCTTCTTCGTCAAAAGTTAAATGAATGGACATCTAGTACCAGGTAGGAAAGGTTGAAGTTGATAAGCCTAGACAAATTGGTTTATGAAGGTAGGATGCAAGCTTGAAAGCGGACGTTTTGAGAACCACAGGAGGGAAACCATCAGAATCATACACCTTCTTAGCGTTTAGCACAGAAAGAGCAGAAATAACATTAGAAGAAATTACATTGTAAGGAATGATTTAGTTGAAAGGGGTGGAGTAGGAGTAATAGATCCTAAATCTGCTAAAGTGTAATTCAAGGCAAAGATTGGAGCAAAGAATTTAACTTTTTTAGTAGATAAAACGGTAGTGGTGCGGTCCGAAGAAACTTGTGGAGAAAAGAAAGAAGCAAAGAGAAGAAAGAAGAAGCAAGGAGAAGAAAGAAGAAACAAAGCTAGAGCTGAAATTTTCAGCAAAATGAAAGAAATGGCGTGAGAAAGAGGAATCATAAATATTGCTGCATTTTCTAAGGGAAAAGAACTTTTAGTGTCACAGAAAATATATTTTGCACGATTCTTGGATGAAAAAAAATACAAGTTGCATGAATTTCTAGAGATTGAAGAAGATGGTAATTCCTGTAGGCACCATCCTGCGACGAAGCATGAAACACGAAGCATGAAGCACGAAGCACGAAGCATGAAGCACGAAGCACGAAACACGAAACACGAAGCACGAAGCACGAAGCACGAAGCACGAAGCACGAAGCACGAAGCACGAAGCACGAAACACGAAGCACGAAGCACGAAGCACGAAGCACGAAGCACGAAGCACGAAGCACGAAGCAATAGCAGTTAGGTAAAATTTGTTAGTTTTAATTGAAGTGTAAGAATATGGAATATAGGGGTCCATGTTAGAGAAAATCCCCGCAGTTATGCATTCTACACACTCCAAGCCCCAAGGGACCACTCGTTCTGAAGCAGTAGTCATTCTTTAGGAAATTAAAGAAGTACGATCGCAAGTCCGACCAGTTTGAAGCACCTAAGTGCCATAACCATTTCCTCACCGTAGGTGAGGATCTTTCCTGCTGAAGACTTAAAGAGATAAAACAGGATACATAGATAGATACATAGATAGGATACATAGATACATAGATAGCAGGATAAAGAGAAAGATTAGAAATTTAAAAAGGTCAAGTATATTGGACCTCCCTTTAAGACGATCAAGGATACTTGGTAGGATCTGCACCAGCAGCTCTAGGTTGTTTTGGGCACAGAAATGGTAATCGAGTTCACCAGCTTGTAAATAAGAATTAGAGGAAATCCAATGGCGGTGATGAACCACAAAATCTCCAAGAAAATAGATTTCGAAAATCGGATAAAACGAGAGAATGTTGTGACCTATTATGGAGTTTAAGTCTTCAAAGAATTTAGGATGAGAGAGAGTTGAAGATTAACAAGAGACCTTGGGTCATAAGGTCAAAGATTCGACAGATTTCAAATCAGGGACACAAGAGCAAAGTCATTGAGTACATAAACACAACAGCCACTTTTAACTGAAAAATGAGGATTAATAACGAAAGTAGATCATGTATCAGAAAAGGTAGGCAACTCTGGGGCTGCACCAGCCCAACCACTGGAGGACATCAGTTCCAAAGTGATGATGGGAGCAGGGTTGGTTAAGGTTAAGGGCAGGGTTGGTTAAGGGGCTATTTTTAGAAGCTGCCCCTCTTGCTTTCTTTGAGGTTACATTTGTCTGCATCATTTTAACTATGTTGTAAAAAAGGGGGGTAATGCGTAATAGTATTTCGGGTGTGAATATAGGGGGGGTTACCTACTGGTCACCTGTTGGCACTCATATGTAGGTAGGATGAATGTGATTATGAGCTCGAATGGGGGGTACCATTTTGGCACAAGAGTGCAATGAATGTTAACTAACACCCCACATGTTCAATAGGCACGGTGGTAATCTCATAGTTTCGAACGGATCTACGCCGCTCCACATAATATATATATATATATATATATATATATATATATATATATATATATATATATAGTATATATATATATATTATATATATATATATATATATATATATATATATATATAATATTATATATATATATATATATATATATATATATATATAACAATATATATATTTATAAACTATTCTATATATATATATATATATATATATATATATATATATATATATAATATATATATATATATACCATCTATCTGCTTGTAAAGCTGGCCATCAATGGGCTCACCACTTGGTCCCACTTTTGCCAATGCTTTTTTGTGCTACCATGAGAGATCTTGGTTGGAGAACTGCCCCTCAGATTTTAAGCCATTACTCTATAGAAGATATGTTGATGATTGTTTTTTGATTTTTAGAGAACAAAGTCATGCCTTACAATTTTTAGACTACCTTAACATTCAACATCAGAATATTAGGTTTAGTATGGAGGAGGAGAATGAGAACTCATTGCCCTTTTTAGATGTCAGAGTGCACCGTACAGTAGGTGGCTTTTCTACTTCCATCTATAGAAAGCCTACCACAACTATGCTTGGTACCAATTTTTCAGCTTCCTTCCTCTGAATGCCAAGTTGTCTGGACTGTCATGCCGAATTTTTAGAGCTTACAAACTTTCAACATCTTGGGTAAATTTTCATAAAGAAGTTCAATTTTTAACTCAGTTTGCTAAATTCAATTTATTTCCAGAGCAACTATTTTATAGACTTGTTAACAAATTCTTGGAAGACGTTTTTCGCCCTAAACAGCCAGATGTGGATTCATCATTGCAAGTAGTTTATCTAAAAATTCCTTACTTCGGTCCCAACACTCCGAAGCTCGTTAAAAACATTCAAATATCAATTTCTAAAGTTTTTCCATCATATAAAATTATTTTTATACTTGTCAATGATATTTTAAAATGAATAGTTTTTCAGAATGAAAGATATTTTACCGGCTCATTTGAGGTCCTCAGTTATTTATTCCTATTCTTTGTGCGGACTGCCAAGCCCGTTATGTAGGCCAGACTGGCTTACAGCTGCAGCTGAGGATTTCAAAACATCTGGGTCTTTCATATAGAACAAATAGACCATTAACTTCACCCGAAAACTCTGCCATCAGGACCCACTCTTCAGAGAGCCGTCATGACATTTCAAAGGATAGCTTCAAGGTGTTGTCTTCGGCGTCAGGTTTACTTGAACGACGGATTCTCGAGAGCCTGTTTATACATAGTACAAAGCCGCAACTTAACTCGGATGGCTCCTCAATTAAATTATTTTTGTTTTAATTTTGGTTTTAATTTATTTATTTATTTTACTTTAATAATCCTGTTTTAATCACTGTGTAATTATTTTTATTAACTCTATTGTGACAAATGTATATTTATATTTATTTTTTAAAATGTACCAACCAACCAAT
>JABUQX010068862.1:0-45967 GCA_015478945.1 Trachelipus rathkii
TTCGTATCATTGGGTATAAATATAATTATATTTATTTCTAAACAACAGTTTATTAGTTGTCATGGCTTGATACTCGTACTTAGTATTCGTATTATTGCCAGTAATAATTTCTTAAACCGATTATAGGGAATTATCTTTGATATAATTAATATATAGTGTATTATATAGCATGCTAGGATAATATATATTATATATTAATATATAATATATATATATATATATATAAAGTAATATATATAATATATATATATATATAATATATATTTCCAAATTTGAAAGTAATTTCGAACTGAACTCTATATATTTTATTTTAATATTGAATAAACTTTATTAAAACAAATATTATAGATATATAAACAAACAGGTTGGTTTGCTTAAAAAAAACGTAACAGATAATGTGTTGTCTCAACATTTGATTTTGAACAATCCTCTTTCTTTCTACCCATTTCAAAGAATGAATAAAAGTCTATCTGTAAAATAAAAACCCATGTCAACGTAAAGTACCGATAAGTTTTTAAAAATTATTTTTTCCAATAAATACACTGCAAATGCCAGACGTAAGTGCGATCAATTGGTTTAACAAGCGTTTTTTTTTTTTGGTATTCACCGAATCAAAAAAGTGCAATATATACATTAAGAGTGAGTGGGAGGATGCTGTTGGAAGACTTCGTTCGAATATTGAAATGATTAGACATCAGATGGTTGAGATTCTTTGATTTATATCAAACTAATAGTGTGTTCGTTTTTATTCATTTATATGTTTTATAAATTGCCCAGTGGTTTTAATATATATAGTAGATATTATAATACAGTAGGTGATGAGTATGATCTATAATATATAATATTATACCGTATATATAATATATATATATATATATATATTAATATATATATTTACAGAAAAATTTTATGCATGAAAGATTAAATGAAAGAAAATAATTAGAGAATAGGAGAATTCAAAGAATTTTTAGTTTTAAATTTGACTATAAAAAAGAAAGAAGAGCATGAGGACATTGAAATTTTTGAAGGAGATTATAGATAATTAAATTATTTATTTTATTACGGAAATTTGTTATATAAGGGGGAATAGAATCTCTTCTCTAACTTGCTGATCCTTCTTTCTGTTGACCAAATTGCTTCCTATAACCAGTTGATATTAAATCCTTTTCTGAAAGGATAGGATTTATAGACTCTTCTATATTATTAATATTATTAATTATTATTATATTTATTATTATTATTATTATTATATTAACTTTTATTATTATTATTATATTAAAAATGAAATTCAATTAATTTCATTTATTCACTCTATAATTATAGTTTTAAAGCAAATTGGTTAATATTTAATAATTAGATCCCCTTTTCACCCTCTAATTCATTTATAGAAAAGAATGTGAAGACCAAGATTGATTAGTCTAAGCATATCAAAACCCGTCAGGTTCTTTAAAAAATGATCTCAACCTTTTGGTTGTGAAGTTTTCCAAAAAGTAGGAAACCTGAATTCATCTTCTGTATGTGTAATATTGGGTTAATACAAAGTAAATGATGGGTCCTCACCCTCTTCCTAAGCTGGCCTCTTAAATCTTACATGGGGTACGTAGGTTCCTCAAATCCAGATTTTCTTTTTATCTCAAAAACAATACTAATATTATAATAAGTATTTTATTAGGTATTATTATTTTTTATTATCAGTGGCCACTGAATTGAATTCAGCTCAATAAAAATTTTTATTTGCCTAAAATAGGCAGAGCAAAGAACACAGTCTTGCTCCAGTAGATATTATATAGGGTCTGGCACGCTGCCAAATTCCTAATTTTTTATTGCATAATTCACTTTTAGAAATGATTTTTTGCAGAGCTGGCATGATTCGGCTTTCGCTTGAGGATTCATTTATATATGTAAACAAACCATCAAGTGAAATGGGATCAAAAATGTAAAAATTTTTAAGTGTTTCACTAAAAAATTATTTTTAATATTTAATTTTTATTTATTATTAATGTTATTTTTTAACAGATAATAAAATAAATAAATTTCATTCATTTAATCTTTTTTTTTTTTTAATTAAGAAAAGGTCATTAATTCAAAATCTTAAATTTTTGGCCATAAATAAAATAAAAATATAAAACAAAATAACAAAAAAATATATAATATATAAAATAAGCATATATATTATATAGTATATATATCATTTATTTTATATGATTATATTATTTTTTAACAACTGGGAAGGGGACCAAATTAAATTCTATTAAGAATTTTATTTTGATGAATATGTAAACTAAATTTGGAAACCAAAATTTATTTTACCATTGTTTTTATTCAAATATATATCATGTTCCTGTTAAGCAAGGACATAGATATTTATTTGACTATTATATAGTTGGAGATATTAAAGTTGCCCTTGGTCTAAGAGCTTTTTATGTAGCTCTCTACATTGAACTGCAGCTTTCCTTTTTACCCTGCTGTCAGCATCAATATTATTATCATTAGTGGTGGAAACTGTTTCTGGCAGATTTTCATGAAAATTGGTATTTTTTATCAAAAATATGATATCCGATATGTGTCGGATATAAGATTTCTTGATTTGATTTTTTAAATTTTTACAGAACAGTTTCTCCTAAATCAATTATTGTTTTAATTTCTTTCTTGTACTGTTCCCATGCGTAAAAGTAGTGTTTACAGAAGTGTTATTTTATGGCTACAACATCTCCAACTCCCAGTGAGTGTGTGTGTTTTTTTTTATATTTATCTTGCTGTTTCATCTATAGCAAGAGTTCATAAGAATTATCATCATAGTAACATCATTCAAATTTAGATTTCACTTTTCTGTATTTTGAAAAGTCAAAATATAACTTGATCCTGATCAAGTTCACAGGGAGACCAATCAGGATCATCTGAATGACCTACACCATCATGAAAATAAATGAGAAGAAACAACCAGAGCTGGTACCTCATATTCCCTTCAGCAATATCTCCGGTGTTATGGCAAATGGGATATTTGGATCCACCTCAGGGTTTCTTAATAATTGCTTAAAATCTATACGGCCTTTTATTTAATAAGCATGTTTTGCTTCCCTAACTATAAAAGAAAACTCATTCCTGCCTAATATGTTTTTTCCTATAGCACTGTAAAAAATATTTTTCCCTGTTGACTAAATATTACACTAAACCTCCCAGAAAACTAGCTTTACCAGGTATGGTGAAAACTCTAAAATCTTAATATTATGGAGAAAATAAAAATTTAACATCTATCATCATCAAGAAATTTTTTAATAATTTCACTGAGCTTAATATACTACTTCCCTGGTCACTAAATATAAGTTGTGGGAATACAAAGACAAACAAATGAAGGATTGAAAAGCAGACCGAATATTTATACATTTATTATCTACAATTTTTACATAGAACAAGGGGTTACAGGCTCTCTAGTGTTGATGACATAGTAAGGATTAGTATGTATAATTTCTCTCTACAAGATTAAATAAAACTATAAAAAAAAGGTCACAAAAAAGGCACTAAAATTTGAAGATCTATTTACCATTCAGAATTATCTTTCTTGCACCAAGTGTAGTAACATGAAAAAGTTGATATTTCTTCCCAGCAACCTCCATGGATGTTACCTGAAGGTATACTATGTACAAATTACATGAAAATAATGCTAATATAGATAATCTGAGGTGGCGAGATAGAATGACACAGATGTCAGTAGATATTTAATTATTATAAGTTTTATTACATTTTTTATAAATGTTATATTTAGCCCAAAGGACTATCTTTAGACACTTCATGGATTTTTTTTTGATAAAAGAAAACAAATAAAGTTGTGTCTACATTTATAGTCTTTAGTTTCACTAACCGACGATTGATTTTATCAAGAAAAAAGATTCTCTTGTCCGATTACCATTTGTTATCTTTATATATTAATGCGGTTTATTAATACTGAACTGTTTCGTTGAAATAATTTTCTTGTTGTGATTATTGCTTAATAAATGACATTACATACTTTCTTCATAATGAGCATATTGCCGTTTTTGGTCACAATTGGAAATACAAAGTGGGGTTGTTTTTTACATGTTAACTTTAAGCTTTAAATGTATGAATATATATTTTCTTAACAAAATGTGAAACTTTTAAATAGTTATTCAATGAAGAAAACCTTATCTAATTTAAATAAGGTAATAATGAAAAAGTTTGAATTATTTAAATAATTAATATGTGTATTAATTATTATTATATAAGGGATTTTGAACAGTGACCTTTAACCTTTCATTATTGTTATTTAATATAGGTCCATTTAAATAAAGTGAATTTTTTTAAAAAAACCTTATATGAAACACACGAGTTAACAATAATCACTAGGATTCTGAGATCCTTTACAATTGATGAAAGTTTATCGGGTGTTTTTTCAACATCAAGTTCAATAAAACGGAAATTTTTACGTTGTTATAATGGGCCCTTTTTTTCTATTTTGTTAAATTTCTGAACTTTAATTTATAATTCCAATTCAATGTTACCATTGAATCAGTATTTAAAAGTAATTCATTATTTTGGAAAAGGTGTGAAAGTGTTAGTTAAATTGTGCAAGCATTTCTAACTGTGCGTAAGCTCCAAATTTTACCCCAAATAGCTCCAAAACTGGATAGATCTATTAGTATTTTTGTTGAATTAAATTTTATTTTTTTGCACATAAAAAAATGCAGCTCACTATTATCTGTATTTTGTTAAATATAAAACACTACCATAAATGTCTTTACTAGCATCAGAAATGCTATAATATATGAAGAAGCATAATCCCCATCCTGTCCACTGCGCCATAACAGAAAATTTTTATGCATGAAAAATTAATGAAGAAATAATACTAATAGGATGATTCAAAAGAAATTTTATTTTAAAGAATTTACTATAAAAAAAATTTTTAAATTGGTTAAAATAAAAAAAAAAAAAAATATTACGATTTTGTTTGAAGGAGATTATAGATAATTAAAATATTTATGTATAGGAAATTTTTTAATATACGGGGGAGGACATAGAACTCTTCTCTAACATTAGCTGAAATTTCCTTCTTGTCGGTTGACCAAATTGCTCTCCTATTATTAGCCAAATCCTGAGCCAATTCCTTTTCTGAAAGGATAAGGATTTTATAGACCTTGCTATATATTATTATTATTAATTATTATTCATTATTATTATTATTACTTTTATTATTATTTTAATTATTAAAAAAATGAAAATTCAAAAAATTATTCATTTATTCACTCTATAGTTATTAGTTTAAAGCAAATTGGTTAATATTTAATAATTAGATCCCCTTTCATCCCCTCTAATTCATTTTATAGAAATGAATGTGAGACCAAGATTGATTAGTCAGCATACAAAACCAATCTTAAAAAATGATCTCACTTTGTTGGAGTTTTCCAAGTAGGAAACGAATTACATCTCTGTATGTTAATATGGTAAACAATGAAAATGTATGGGGCCCTCTTCTAGAGCTGGCCTTCTTACTTATACATGGGGTAGGTAGGTCCAATCCAGATTTTCTTTTATCTCAAAATCAATAAGATATTTATTAGATTTATTAGGTATTATTATTTTTATTGTATCTTGCGTACTCATCAAGCTTTGTATCTCAAATAAAATTTTTATTTGCCTAAAAATAGGCAGAGCAAAGAACACAGTCTTGCTCCCAAGTAGATATGCAATTTATAGGGTTCTGGCACTCGTGCAAAGTATGCCTAATTTTATTGCAAATCACTTTTCTTGCATCATGTTTTTTTGCAGAGCTGGCATGATTCGGCTTTCGCTTGAGGATTCATTTATATAGTAAACAAACCAATTAAGGTGGAAATGGGATCAAAAATAAATTTTTAAGTTGTTCACTAAAAAAAGTTTATGTTTTATATTAATTTTTATTATTAATTAAGTTATTGATGTTAAGTTCAATGTGGTGAAGTTCTCATCAACTACACGGATGAACTTTTTTTTTTTTTTTTAATTAAGAATTGGAAATTATTTCAAATCTTTAACTTATAGTGGCCAATAATAATAATAAATAATAAAAACAAAAAAAAAAAGAAAAACAAGAGGAGGAGATCTAATAAGAGTTATATATTCATCTAATGTAAAAATCAAACTTTTATAAATAATATAATTTTAACGAAATTATATTGTCATGTAAAATTAATGTAAAGAGGAGCAGTGAAGTGCAACTATATGCTTAAATAATATTTTCATATACCCGATCGGAGACTTTTATATTAGTTCAAATTCTAGTATCAAATATTCTGCCACATTGATTAATAAACAGAGTGAAGATTTTGATATTTAAATGCTACTGTTAATGATAAACATTATTAACAGTGATAAAGAAGTACATTAAAATTTGAAAATTGTATATGCAAAATGAAAATGTTGAAATTGGCTACCGATATTTTGAAAAATCTGAAATTCAATACACAAGTCATAACTTAGATCATCGAGATAAGCTAGATCGTTATATTCCTCATTAATATATCCCCGAAAAGGAATTTGTACTTTAGAAGTTAAATTAAGAGAATGGTACTCAGAAAACAACATTTCAATAATACTAAGTGCATTGCTTACTATCCTTTATTTTTATTTCCTTCCTTGAGGTGGTCGAACTTTAATGAGGATTCCTTGCCTCAAGCCCGGATGAGAATTTTGAATTGAAGATGTCATACAAAATGACTGTTGGTCAATTAATGCATATTCAGCTCTCAAATGTTCAAGTTTGCCCAATTACGGGAGATAGAATTTGATTCTCTCAATTTCAGGATAGGTATTTTTAATGAAAATAATGAACCAAATTAAGCATCAGAATTTTTGGAAAATTTTATGAACTTAAAAATATTGGGAATACTTTGTTTTTAAGAGAAAAGTCATTTCTCCAAATAAAAGTATTTGCAATGTCCCAGCATTTTATTAAAAATATAAAGGGACATAATGCTCATTTTTGTGGAAAATTTCTCTCTGGACCACATGCATGTGGTGGTATGTATTGGAGTAGCAGGAAAAATGTTAAAGCATTTTAAAGGAAAACCACCCGTAAAATAGCCTTCTCATATAGCAACAACCCATGCGGAATTACTTATTATAATAAGTATAACTTACGTGCACCAGTATAATTCCATAGGAAATCTCGTTAACTTGCTAATGAATTTGTTGAATTTTGGTTTTGATATGACCGTTTGGTTTGTAACTGTCTCTATTTTGTTATATACGTTTTACAACGATTAATTTGTATCATATAACGTTCAAATTTTAATTCATTTGCACACTATGTTTTGTTATATGGTGTTTAGATGCTAAGCCTTCTCATTGGAAAATTATTGGCATATGCTTAAAAAACTGTCAACCAAATTTTCCTCTAATAAAAATAATATAAAGAATAAAAAGAAATATCTTTTTTTTGTTATAATCATTTTATCACCATGAGATGAAAAATATACAAGTGCAACATTTTATAAGTAATAAAAAAATGTTCGACTAAATCACAAAATATCCCTTTTAATTATTACAAAGAATTTGCACATTTAAAGCATTTTACCTTAAAAAAAAAATCTTATGCCTTCATACTTAGATAACTGTACCGTATTTAAAATATATAATATTATAGTATATATATATATATATATAATAATAATATATATATATATATACATATATATATAATATAAAATATATAATATATATATAATATATATATTTTTGTAAAAGATAAAGATATGTACATTGCTTACCAGGTATTTAAAAATAGTTAAATTACACATCCTCGAATTTCCTCAATCTAATATCTAAGAGTTAACCAGCTTAAAGAAATAAATTTGCCAAATTCGATAGTAATTGCAAAATGCCTTCTGCTGCCTTTTCAAAAAATCATATTCATTTCATGATTACAGTAAAATATATTTTGCGAAAGATAATCATATAATATTATAGATATATATATATAATATAATAATATATATATATAATATATGATATATATATAATATATATATTATATAATATTATAATATATATATGTAAAGAAATGAAAACATTTTTTGACTTGAAATTACAGATTTCCCCATCACAGAAATATTGTGCCAATGTACTTAGCCAGAAGGTCCAATATCTCTGTCAATAATATATTCTCATCCAAAGATAGGAACCGAGCAAGTAAAACGAATTCCCCAGGAACTACCTATGTGGAAAGTTTGTTGTGGGAGTTTTTGAAAGTAAGTTTGAAAATTGGGATTTGGGTAATTTTTGCATGTCTGCTGAAATAAATTTAAAAAACATCCTTATTAAGTTATTAAAAGAACATTGATAGCAAGAACGAAACAATCAAACAATTGATTTAAGTATAACAGTACTGGCCAATTTATTATTAATAAAAAAATATGGCCTAGGTGTTTCAAAGTACGTTAACTGCCGCGTAACCCAGATATATTCCAGGCCACGTGTCTGATTTTTGGGTGACGGCTTTCATTTCGTTTGAAGCTTTGTTTTAAATATTTGGGTGACATGTTAATTTCAACGAGAAATAAAACTTATGGCCTCAGACGAACATTCTAACATAAGAGGCTTAGTCTTATATAAACATATAATGCTTATCAATGCAATTTTATGAAAATACGATGAAAGAAATTAAAAAGGTTAAAAAAAAACTGGATAATCTGATGTAAAAACTTCACCCATACATGGGTGTTATGGCCTCCTGTGGTCTATAAATTCTTCTATCTGATCCCCAATTCTAAATTCTCAAATATTTTAAAAGATCAAATTGGATTTCTCTGATCACCTATTTCTGCATTTATAGCTTTCAAATTTTAAAAAATATTGCTTTCTCATGTGAATTTACCAAAATAGTCCTGTCAGTTAGTTTAAAAGTTTTCCGAGATGACAGCATATTAACATTTCCTCGCATAATAGATTTTTTATTTACCAGTATATGAACAGCCTAAGAATCGTATACTATTGTTGCACAATATAAATAGTAATAGTAGTAGTATCTATCAAACTATGCAATTAGTATTATGAAGTTGTAGCGAAAATTGTGAAAATATCAGTTATAATGCAACATGGAAGGTGACAGCCATATTAGATATATTATATATAATTATATATACTAATAAATATAATATATATATATATATTATATATATATATAGATATATATATATATATAATATATATATATAATAATATATATATATATAATATATATATATATATAATTATTTTCAAGCAAGTTTTCCTTTTTATTATTACATTTTAGGCCTTATTAGATACAACGAGATTTCCAAGATTGTGTTCAGAATATGTGAGAGGATAAAAGAGTTTTCTTCAGAAGAGCTTATTTTTTCTGAATAGAATAGCTTTAGAAGTTTCTACTTATGAGATGAGCCATTTGGCATACTCTTACGGAATGTCTCTTCTGAAATTCCTCAAATTAACTTTTTTTTTTTTTTGTCGAACGCTATTGATTGTAAGTTGTCGACTTATTTGAATTTATCTTTTTTTTTTATTTTTAATACTTAAGATATTTTATCATCTACAAGAAATGGATGTTATTAACAATCAAAGTGAAAAATTCAAAAAATTTGTGAGCGGGCCAGTGCGACAGAAGACAATCTTAGAAATCCCAGGGAATGGCCCTGTACTTAGGGCTAGGCTGGTCATTTAAAGAATTGCATATACATATGCAAGACAGCTAATTAAAATTTTTCTAGATTACGAGAGAAACCGTTACAGGTTTGTCGCATTCATAAAGCAAATAATAAAGTGCTCGCATTGCGCCGCCATGATGGTATGTGATGCGATAAAGTATTATTATTGTAATCTATTTAACCATCAGTTAGATTGATGACATTGTTTCATACTCATTTTTTCAATACTCGTAATCTAGAAATATTTTAAGCTGTCATAAAACGGAATTTTTGCATTAGTTTGATGAATATATACATTCATCTTAAAGAGATCCTGCAATGATTTTCTAGCTGAATAAAATTAGCGAGAGTGATAGGAGAAACGAGAATTTTTTACACGCGTTCGATTCGTAGTCCTCTAGTCTGAAATGCCACTTACCAGAGAACAAGCACGATCGAACCATGGATTATGAGGAGAGAAAGATTTAGTTGAAGAAGCAATGAACCTGCTCATCCCATCAACGATTACAGCTCCCTCCTCATCTTTTAAATCTTTATACATCCATCATTATTCATTACTGAGGTAGCCAATTTGTTAGCATCTGCAAACTTGGAGACTTTACATTTAAGTCCCTGGTCTAAATATTTTATACAAATAGGAGGAACATCCACTTGACCTAAGAAATCGTTACGGAACACAAACATGTCTCCTCATTTCCATTAATAAATACTTTTCATTTTCATTGATTACTATTAATTATTATTATTATTATTATTTAATTATTATTATTATTATTCATTTTTATTATTATTTTATTATTACAAAAACTTCCTTTAAACGTGCTTTATCTCCTTTTCAGAGGGTAACACGGGGAACTACAGGAAATTGAACTTTAAGGCCGGCAATCCCAAACCAGCGCCACCACTCTATTCGGTAAAGAAGGCTGGTAAGAACACGCATAATTAAATCGATTTCTGAGCAGAATCTGCTCATCGGGGCACTTGTGTATACGACATAGAATGACAATTACAATTTAAATAGTTTCAATAAAAATTGGTAAATGATTTCGCAAAACTAGAATAGCTCTAATTAGTTCCATAAGAGTAAAAGAGTTGGATTTTCAAAGGTTCTTAGAATATTATACATCAGTTGGTATTGAAGAATGATTTGGTTATATATATATATATATATATATATATATATATATATATATATATATATATATATATATATATATATATATATATATATATATATAAATATAGCGTCTTGAGATACCTTAAATTTCGGGAAACTATTTAATATTTTTCCCAAATCTCCAGGATTTAATTGTTTTGGGAGGTTGAGGCATACTTATTATTATAATAAAAATAATAATCATGTATAATACTTGCCTATTAACGTTATTATTTTATTTATTATTATTATATTATTATGATTATTATTATTATTAATTATTATTTTATTATTATTATTATTATTATTATTATTATGCAATGAAGGATCAGGTCGTTCACAAAAATTTTCATTTAAAACATTGAATTTATTCAACTTTTTTACAAATGTTAAAAAAAAATAACTGCCTCAAGAATTTCACATTGTATATAAGTAACAAGTAGTTTAATGAGCATAGGGATGTCTTTATTTTATTTGTGCTATCATCAAAAAACTCTCTAATATCCAGAGACGGTTTCAAGCTTAAAATCTTTTTACCAAGGTAAATGAATTTGCACTCTAAATATTGAAACTTAGACATGACCATTATTAATCTATTTTGAAACAGCTTTTCGAGATTTATACGAATCAGTATAAAAAGAGAAGACTCCATACAACATTTCCAAGTGACTCTTCTCAGGAGAGCTCTGCCAGAACGATTTTAGAAGCCAAAGGGAAGATGCTAGTTCCATTGAGAGGTTGAAAACCCTACCCTAGTATATAGCTCCAGGACTAGCATCGAAAACTATTGCGCCGAGAAAGTTTTCTAGAGTGCTCCAGGATCAAGAGTTTCGAGGCTGAAGGAAAGAAAATGCTGGCCCAAATGACAGGGCGATAGACCAACCTGGTAGGTGTTATAGAATGTATAGAATATATTACATTACAATTTTTCTTTTAAAAAGGAACGTTATTGTAAAATTTACTGGACAAATTGATTTGTAAATTTAATTTTTTTACCCTAAATTTAAAAAATTAAAGTCGCTATTTTATGAGTCGGAGAAAAATGCCACGTGTTTTGGACATTAACCCATTTTCATTTCTACACGTAATAGTATTTGACTATAGAGTGTCTCTCCTGTAGTTAATAAATTTGCCAACAAAATATGAATTTATCGGTTATTTCGCACTCGATAGCCTTCACCTTTTTTCCAAACTTTCTCAGGTGTTCTTCCATATATAATGAATTTTCTATTTTAAGAATGTCCAAGGTATTGGGTAAGTAATTTAATAAGTAATTTTATTTTCTATCGTATTAGGTACTTCTCAAAAGGATAAATTTACAAAAGGGAGATTCTATTATTAATTGGATATAGGATATTCAGTATTTAGAGGCAAAGTGCAAACACTAAATAGCCTTCAGGGGATAAAAAAAAAAACCATACTGAACGTTGTAATCATAACTAAGAAATAGTGGGTAAGGTTTCTATTCTGGCCGCGCTGTTTTTTCTATCTTCAAAATCCGATATTTGGTCTAACTTAAATAACGATATAAATAATCCACGAATACGATTATTTTCTCGTCTATAAAAGGAATGTTGAGATCGTGTTTAAATCAGTTTCAAAGTACGTTTTGTTCGTGATGGTTCACAAAGATTTATGCTAATAATTTGTTTCAGTGCTAAATTAGCTATTGTCGTGAAAGTTGAAAATAAATTTAAATGATTTATATGAAATATTTTCGGAAGATTACTCATTACTCGCCTTTTTACAATATTATCATTTGATACTGGACCAATTGCAATGCAAAAAGTGCAGTAGTAATTGTGATTTTATTAAGTACAATAATAAGTTTATGTTCAAATGCAATGTTCATACGTGTAGTGTAAAATATACTGTTTCACAGGTACATTATTGGTTTCATAATGTATGGTTAAGTCATAAAGATGCATTGCTTGTTATGTATTTCTTCACACAAGATATTTCAGTCACGCAAATTGTCAACTTAATTGGGATTAGTGAAAAGACTGTAATAGATTGGTTTAACTTTTGCCGTGAAGTCTGCTTTTTACATTGCATCGACAATAGTTCTAAAATAGGAGGTTTTAACAAGATTGTTGAGATAGATGAATCGCTATTTACTAAACGTAAATATCGTAAAGGTAGATATGTTCATGAAACAATGAGTTTTCGGAGGGGTCGAAGAGGTTCAATGTTGTGCTTCCTTGTACCAGTTAAGAAAAGAGACGCACCAACACTTACGCATATTATAGATCAATATATAGAACCTGGAACAACTATAATCTCTGATTGTTGGAAAGGATAAAATGACATTGACCAGTCGAAATTTCACCATCTGAAGGTCAACTTTTCGATCACGTTTAAAGACGAGGTTACAAGTGCTCATACAAATACAATTGAAAGGCACATGGGCACAGGTGATATATATATAATATAGTATATATATATATATATTATATATTATATATATTATATATATATATATATATATATATAATATATATATATATCATTACTGGAAAAGCTTTATTAACTATACTGCATGCATATTATAATTTTGCAGTTAGGTTAGGTTTGGTTAGTTATGTTAGATTAATTGCGTTTATTACCTAAGAAATTACATTTTTAGGTTAAATCAAACATTCCGAAACGTGGAAGGTCCAAAAAACATCTTGTTGGCTTTTTGTCATCCTATATGTTTCTGCGAAAAATCGAACAACCTTTAGATTTGAAAGTTTTTTATTAGAAATAGCAAAATATATCCTTAAAGGTAATTATATATAAATACTATATATATATATATATTATATATATTATATATATATATATATATATATATATATTATATATATTTATATATATACATTATCGGATTGAACAATCGATAAATATAGATATATATCGATATTGAAAACTTGGCGCGGCCAGAATGTAAACCTTTACCGAAATAGCATTCCAACTCTCATTTTTAATGTGGAATCATAGCAGAGATTGAACTTTCCTACTGATAACTCATATCACTATTTTTCTCCATCATTACCGGAAAACGAACTCGAATACAGTTTCTTTTCAGCTGTTGGTTTAATTTTCGGCAAAATTGCGACTAAATTGGAGGAACAATTTACACGTGTTTGGGCAAATGTCGCTAAAGAAAGTAACATTGTGTCAGAAATGTAGAAATATTTTCATTCGTTTAAAGTATCTCATTCTTGTTAACGATAACATCCTCAAAGTCTTAGTACTATTCTTCTACTGTTAAATTTGTTACTGCAAATCCAAATCCCATTTTTTAAGGTAGGAATGAGTTCTCATTAGACCTTTTAATATTCTAATATTAGGCAAGAATAGTTCATTAACTATTACGTAATTTAGGATTCAAACTTTGAATTAATCAATTTGTAACTTTGGACAAATATTTTTGCGACCTGCTTTCACATTTAAGCTCAGCCCTCGACATTGCCCTGATATCTTCTTAATTAAACCTTAAGTTAGGGCCCGGTATAACCCGACAACCGGGATTGAAATCGCATGCATTAACAATCTTCCGTTTCATTGCCGAGTGGAAGATCAGGCTGACAACCCAAGTATTCTCTGTGCTTGGTACTTATTCTAATCTTCTGTTATTCCTAAAATTGGACATAGATATTCTTACAACATTGGTTAGTAAGAAAAATTGACTAACTAAACATAGTCTGTTGTTTCCGTGTCAAAATTCACCTTTGTATATGCTCGGCCAAAAAATTATTAATACTTGACAATCTACAGAAATTATTGCAAAAATTATTGTATTTATTATATTTGATTATTTTTTTAAAAATTAATTTATTCTATATACGCATAACCATTGCTGGTAGTTTCTATAACGTAAGAAATCTCAATGATGTCGCTTATGGTAACTTTAACTCATAAATACTCATACTTAGTATTCATATCATTCATATTACGAATTAATTAAATGAAATTTCCATAGTACAAAATTGATAGGCTTATATTTATTTCTAAACAGCAGTATTTTATTTCTTATAGATTAATACTCGTACTTAGTATGTCTTTTTTCTAATAATTCCTATATAATATATTATATATATATATATATAATATATATTATATATTATATATATATATATAATATTATATATATATATATATATATATATATATATATATATATATATATATATATATATATATATATATTTAAGAGTTCTTCCGCACTCGAATTCTATGGTATATTTATTTTAATTACAAAACCACTTTATTAAAACAATATAAGATAAAAGAATAAAACACTCAGATGCTTAAAAAAACAGATTATAGATGAAAGCAACTCATTCAAAATTTTACGCGATGTTTATCTTTTCTATGTACAGTAGTTATCTTTAATTATTTTTTCTATATATTACTATAACCTTCAAATGCCAGACGCAAGTGCAATCATTTGAAGGTTCTTCAACTTGGTTTTGTTGTAAATGCAACGAATTCATAAGTCAAGAGTAAATATTGAAATTTGGAGTTTTCAATACGAATGGTTTAATCAGACGGTTTTTGATTTTCTTTAGATTTATATCTAAGCTAATAATATGTGTGCTTTATACTTTTATATTTTATTGTCTTAATGCAGTGGTTTAATATATATATAGTATATATATATATATATATATATATATATATACATATATAATATCTTATATATATATATATATTATATAATATATATATATTATACTCTATATATATATTATATATATATATATATATATATATAGAGAGAGAGAGAGATAGAGAGTATATATATTATAATATTTTATGTATATATGATATTATGAATCTTAATATCTATACATAATATATATATATATATATATATATATATATATAGAGAGAGAGAGAGAGAGAGAGAGAGAGAGAGAGAGAGAGTGAGTAAAGAGATATAAATAAACTATAGCTATATATATGTACATATTTTTCAACCATAATATATATATAATAATATATATTATATATATATAGAGAGAGAGACGAGAGAGAGAGAGAGAGAGAGAGAGAGAGAGAAAACTATAATATATATATATATATATATATATATATATATATATATATATATATAATATATATATATATATATATATATATATATATATATATATAGAGAGAGAGAGAGAGAGAAATGAGATACGAAGAAGATAGAAATGAGATACGAAGAAGATAGAGATTGTTTCTATTATTGTAGAATCAAGGTTCATCATCGAAAAAAAGACGTTGAACTCCTAAAAAGAATACCTCTACAGGTTTCAACGGTAAACCTAAGTATGATAGAAATAAAAATACGTCGTAGTATCAAAAGAATTGTATTTGGGTACAAGTAACATAAGAGTTAAGAAAATTATAATAATTTTTTAATAGGTGCATATTTTAACTGTGCGTCCATTTATAAAACTAGATTTCAGTTACATTGCTTAAAGCATAATAACATGAAATGTTTAAATGTTCAGAATGTACGTATGAATGTAACGATAAAGTCAGTTTGAAAGTTCATGTGGCAATCTACAGTACTTTTTAGCACGCCCACCAACAGTTTAAGTATGGACATGAAAGTAAGAAGAGCAGCCCTTGAAACTAAAAGAAATGCTCCACCTGGATGTGATCAGTTTCTATGTGACACGCTTAAGGTTGGAGCTTATTAGAGAATGCATGCCCTGCTATAATGGATTGAACTACGCATCCATTAGCCCTGAATTATTCGTTGAGCACTGCCCTTTAAAAATAATTTCAGGCACATCTTGCATCGGACAAAGTGAAAGGGCTCAAGCTCAGCTTTTCGCTAACAATATGAGCGATACATGTTACTTAGTTTGTTTTCTAACTGAAAGCGAAGATCCTGTAATTGAGGTCTTCCATCCAGCATCGTAATGATTTTCTTATCTATGCAATAATTTTTATAAAAAAAACTCCCCAGGAGAACTGTCTGCGTTGTTGACACTGGGGAGCCCAGGGAGACACGATGAGGCGGAAGATATTCCGCCCCAGATGTGTCTTCCTGCGGAAAGACAGTAGACATGAAGCCACAATATGTGGTGGACATTACTGGAAACTTTCCATGACAGAAAAAAATAAAGATATTAAATGCCAGGAACTCGGAAGACCTGGTGCCGGCCCTACCTCATTTTTAGAGGGATGTGAGGGGGAACGGAGCTCTGATGAGCAAATCAAACTATCCCTCCCCGGAGACAGAAAGAATACACCATTAAGGTGTGGGATTATAAGACCGAATACCCCACTTCCACTTGAAGGATCTGTAAATGGGGCTACCAAATAAAGTAGTCAACATTTAACAAAAAGTCCTAAAACCGTAGAGGTGGTGATAGACTGGAATACACGGTAGAAGAATAAAAAAGAAATATTCTGGTGCGTAACCTACGGAAGACACAAGATGTTTTTATTCACATTGCATCAAATCGTGGATTAAAAAATAAAAACATGTCACATACGCCGCCATGAAATTTAATCATTATTTGAGCAAAGCGCTTGTACGTAGGACTCTAGCTTCAGCTCGCAATGAACAAAATTACAATTTAGCTTATTGTTTTCTATCGAAAAAAGGTCGTGCTCATCCGCTGAAGATCTTCCTTGGATGAAGAGCACGACCTTGGAGGAATAGTTATGACTTCCCCCTGACCTTGTTCTCTATGGCTCGCCAATTCGGTCTGTGCCAAAAGTTAAATTCTAGGGCTTGATAATAGACAGCGTGCTTTGAGATTAAGAAAATGGTGGAAATTATCGAGATGGCTGTTACCCTTTTTTTGAACATCCTGCGTCACCTAAGATTCAAATCTTCAACTTCACCGCACTTGTGCTTTCTAAATTTTACTATGAGTCCTATTTATACACAAACCTGCATATCTTACCTCCGTCTTCTGGATTCTATCCAGAATGATGGTCTCTGCACAATCACTTGTGCTTTTCTGTCTAAGCTGAAGGCAAGTCTCGGATTGGAGGCTGGTGTTTTTCCTTTACCTCAGTCGTGAGACAATATCTTCACGTGTCAGCGAAGTCGGTAGACAAAAACGGACAGGAGACAGAAGATGATACCACATAATTCCTAGAAATTAATAATGCAAGTCATATATAGGTTCGCGACTCTTTAAACTATTACATCCTGCGTGAATCGTAATAATCAAGGCCAATTACCGTTGAAATATTAATTAAGAATCTTTCAAATTTGCAGTATGACTTAAAATAATAATGTAGGATAGTTTTGCTTTTGTACACTGTACTATAAGAACTGAAGGATGAAAAAATTTATCATTACTATATTACAAAGCAACAAATGACACATAAATTTTAAAATGGAATTAAAAAATTGCCTTTTGCTAATATATAGTTTTATGCTCTTAATTCATAGGGTCAAGTGTTACTTGAACAGAAGAAAACCAAGATAATTACAGGTAAATTGACCAACTGAGAGACCATGAATATCACTTCTGAAGCTAAGATAATGTAATTTTTCGCGATATCCTTTTGTCAATAGAGAACAAAATATTTTCAATAATAATAATAATAATAATAATAATAATAATAATAATAATAATAATAATAATAATAATAATAATAATAATAATAATTATCAATCAAGTCCAACAATTCAGACATGCTCTTCGTATTTGGATGATGAAAGGTCATCGCATATGAATGATGATACGGTTACAATAACTTACAGCAGAAATCAATCAAGGAAATCAATTCAGACTCGCTCTTCGCAAATGGATGAAGATACAGATACCATAATCTTCGGTGGCAGTCAGCCAAGGCCAACATCTCAAGACATGCAATTCCGATTTTGATTATGAAAGTTCTTTACATATGGAAGATGATATTGATACCATAACCTTGGACAACAATCAGTCCAGAGCAACAATTCAGTTTTCTGATGAACTAGATCTGCCGGAATTTGATTGCATATTTGCCTGTGAAGGTGCATCAGTAGTACTTATAAATGAAATAACAATTTGAGTATAAATGGAAATTGAAACAAATGCGTGAAATTTATTTGCATGAATTATGTGCCTATACCAGCATCCTACCATGCAACTACATCTTTCATTCAGGTTGCATCAAATCGCGGATTAAAAAATAAAAAACATGTCCAATATGCCGCCATGAAATTTAATTATTATTTGACCAAATCGCTCGTACATAGAACTCCAGCTTTAGTGGACAAAATTACAACTTAGCTTGTTTTTTTCTATCGAAAAAAGGTCGTGCTCTTCGGCTGAAGACCTTCTTCGGATGAAGAGCACGACCTTGGAGGAGTAGTTGTGATTTTTCCCTGATCTAGTCCTCTATGACTGGTCAATTCGGTCTGTGTCACAAGTTAAATTCCCGGGCTTGATAGTTGACAGCCATCTCGATAATTTCCACCATTTTCTTAATCTCAAAGCATGCTTAGTTTTTTTTTGACCTCCTGCGTCACTTAAGATTCATATCTTCAACTTCAACGCACTTATGCTTTCTAAATTCGAATACGAAGGTGATATTTATGCACAAACTTGCATATCTTACCTCCGTCTTCTGAAGTATATCGAGAATGATGGTCTGTAAAATTACTTGAGCTTTTCGGTCTAAGCTGAAGGCAAGTCTCGGATTGGAGTCTGGTGTCTTTCCATCATCTCAGTCGTGAGACCATATATCTTCGTGTCAGCTAAATCGGTTGACACAAACGGACAGGAGACTGAAGATGATACCACATGCTTCCTAGAAATTAATGATGTAATTCATATATAGGATCGTGACTTAAAATTTTTACATCCTGCGTGAATCGTAATAATCATGTCCAATTAATGTTAAAATATTAACTAAGAGTCTTTACAAGTTGAAGTATGACTTAAAAAAATAATGTAGCATAGTTTTGCTTTTATGTATTGAGCTATAAAAACTGAAAAATAAATAAATTTATCATTCCTATATTACAAGCTAACAAATGACACATAATGATGATGCCTACTATCCTTAAGTGTTAGATTTTTTTTTAATTACCGTATGGGTTATACTCTTAACAAGTAACCTTTGTAGTAATGTCTAAATTAATTTTAGTTGCATGTAGTTTTTAAAGATTATTAATTTAATTAAAAAAAAAATACTCCCCGTATTTCGCCAACATTTTGCTTTCATTAAAGACTTTTCGTATACGGAAATTCTAGCCTATAATATTAAACATTTAAGCCTAATCTGGTTCATAAACACCACATTACGTTTTCTTTTCAATATATTCTTAAAAAAAAGTTTAGTAGGCGAAGAAAGGGTTGTTAGTAGTATCAAATTTTAACTATTTTCCGAAACTAATTTTTCACCAAAATATTACAAGAAATTACGTCATATCTCTCTTAATTACAGATTTTCACCTATGACCCAACACTGAAAGATTACAGGAATGGTTACAGTGTTGTGCTAGCCAAGGGAGAATTATTTCTCAACGACATAAAAAGTTCCATAAAATTTATGGAACTTTCACTGACTTCAGACTGACCTTCGGAGAGGAAAGAAAAGCGCCAATCGCGAATATGCAAAGCGATATTGACGGTTCTTAGGCCTTTTGGTGATAAAGATTCGTCCTTTTAGGCAACAAATATCCTTTTCCAAAGATACAGAGATCAAATAAATTAAATGATGTGCAAAAGATTATAATTAAAATGCATTTATCCATAGATGATAAATAAAATCCTTTAATTTGTAGTTCTTCTAATAATAGTGCCAAAATTATTATAAGTTCTTGTGATCATCATTTTCATATATTCTGTCATTGCCTATAAGGGTGTTTTTACCTCCTACCCACTATATATATATATATATATATATATATTATATATATATATATATATATATAATATATTATATATATATATATATATATATATATATATATATATATATATATATATATATATATATATATATATATATATATATATATATTATTTAATTATGAATTTTTTTAATTGTCCAGTAAGCCCAAATTTCTATTTTATTTCTGTCTTCTCTTCTATCACCATTTTACTCTGGATGAAGGCGTTCCATTAATGAAATCTTTACTTCTAACCCATCGACGGTCAAATTTTCTCTCTATGTTGATAACCTGGCGCCATACATTGCTAGTGCCAGGCTGTCATTTCTTGAAAGGCAACTCAAACTAGCTATTAAGAATATTTCACAATGGGTTAACTCCCGGATGCTATTCGACAAGTTCGCCTTCCATCAACTGATTATTATCTCCCGGTCTTCTTGGCAAGAGTGCTGGACGAGTGATCAGCGAGGGGCGAAATTTAGAAATATAAAGCCGAACATTGGTGCAGTGGTCTTCCTCTCACCGACAAAAGCGATCACACGGTGATACTTGTACGAATCTGTATTGGACACACCAATATCACTCACAGCAACTACATGTCACGGGATCTTCCTCCCATTTGCAATTTTTGCCGTCACCATACCCCGCAATCGTATTCATCATATCTTCGTTGATTGTACCCAACTGGGCCCCACTCGCCGTCGATACTTTCCTACTTTACGGTCCATAACACCTTAAAAAAGGTTATAACATATCTTATCTGAATCCTCCCACTTTAGCAGTAACTATCTTCTCTTATCTTCAAGAATGAATATCCTTTATAACGTATGATTTTGTTACGTAATATTAGGACTATTTATGGAAATTTTTCATTTATTTTTGACTGAATATTCATTTCGTGATTCAAATTTTCTTTGACATTTAAAATATGTACAAGCCAGGACCCACCTATGGAGTTGATTATTCAGCCCATTGTGGCAGCTTCTCTTTGGGTCGTGGTAGGTCCTGTACATGAACTCAAAATAATAATAATAATAATAATAATAAAAATAATAATAGTAAAAATAATAATAAAAATAATAATAATAATAATAATAATAATAATAATAATAATAATAATAATAATAATAATAATAATAATAATAATAATAATAAAATAATAATAATAATAATAATAATCTTATAAAAAAGCTATATATTGAAGCTCAATCTTCTCCGTATTGGTTTTCGGAACAAATATTTATGGGGATGAGGGTCCAAAAATTAAACCACAAGTACAGTAATCAATTTAAATCAAAATCTATATTGTCGAACTTTGAAGTTTTGCAAGAGAATGAAATAGAGAATTTTCTGTATCATGTGAAGGATTAGCCCATCGAACTCGGCACGACCATAGAATCAATATAAATTCCGTTTCTCCATTGAAATACAGCAATCAACTTATGAAGAGGAAAATAATTGAATCTCATATATATACAATACTGATAATTTTAATAAGAAACCGGGCGAAGTGAGTCTTGACATTATTCAAAATTCTATACTTCTAAATTCAGGATGCAAAGGATAACCAACTAAATTAAACTATTTTTCATTTAACTTTTTTTTTTTTTTTTGTATATTCTTGTCATTCCATCGGATAGAGGCCTTTGATTGTCTTAGGCGAAATCTAATCGTTACTTTGTTTTGTTTATATTTCATAATTTTATCTGTGATGTTTTATTAAAGTATTATTTAACGTGAATTATATTATTTTTATATATATAATATATATATATATATATATTATATATATATATATATATATATATATATATATATATATATATATATATATATATTGCTGAAGTAAACAGTTTAAGGGTCAAAATTGGTGTCAAAACCGTTGTCAAAATTGAGAATACAAATTTGTTGAAAGAGAATAATTTGTTTTTATCAGATTGACAATTAAAAACTCACAAAACAAATGGTTGAGAATTATTTTTTCTCTTTTTGACATTTGAAAACTTCGTCTTTTTGACGACTTTGTATGCTCAATTTTGACACCGATTTTGAGGACCCTAAATTTGTCTAATGGAGCAATTTTTCTTTTGTGTGTACGTTTTATTTAAATTCGAAGTCTTTTTTTTTTTTAATGATAATTTTAAAAATTAAAAAAAAAAAACTTTATTCTTTATTATTTAAAACTATAGTATCCACCTTACATGATCGAATGTTAAAAAGAGACTGGGGGGGGGGGGAAGTCATGATCAAATGAAGTACAAGAACAAGTTATAAAATTAGAATGGGTTTCCTTAAATATTTACTTGGGAAGAGAACACTTTGCTGGAAAATGAAGCATTTTATTTCTCGCGTAGTTTTAAGGGATGATATTCTGGCGCTCTTACCATCTTTTTCTTTAGGATCATTTAGTTCCTCAAAATATAATTTCTTTTTTAATAATAATAATAATAATAATAATAATAATAATAATAATAATAATAATAATAATAATAATAATAATAATAATAATAATTTGGCTTAATTCAATCTTTTGTCTGAGCGCCAATTTTTGTGTCCAAAATGACATATCGATATATTTATATCGGTGATCCCTATATCGAAAACCCATTGAAATATTCATTGCTGATAAACAAAGAAAGCGACCATTTTGGCTTTTGACCTCATAGGAATAAGTTGACTTGGCTAGTGTTGTGCAAACTTAAATTTAAAGATTTATTTACTCCATTTTAAATATGAATTTATTTATTTAACATGAGTGTTCTATTCACACTATGAATTTATAGGATCAATTTCACATGAGTTTTCCATAACATTTAAACAGTTACTAAGTGACTTAAATATTAATTTGTCATTTAATACATATTTATAATGAGAATGGACTTTACAAGCCTTCCTACAGTATTTTCATTGCATTTTACAAGAGACAAAGCAGATGGTTTCAGGTATATAATATATCGCAAAATTTTTAAGGAAAATAGTTAAAAAAATATTTATATTCTAATGACGAAAGATTCAAACTAACTAGGGCCAAGTAAATCACTATCTCAAACACTACGTAATGTTTAGTAGTTATTACAAGATATATATATATATATATATATTATATATATATATATATATATATATATATATTATATATATATAATATATATATATATATATAGTAAATCTGTGTCAAAATAGTTCGGGCCTTTCATAATTTATTAGGTTAGGGCTTAGATTCATAACCATTAGGTTAGGTAGTACTTAGGGGGCTTCCATGATCATAGGTTAGGGCTACTTGGGGCTTACATAATCCATTATTGTTAGGAGGCTACTTGGGGCCTTACATAATGCCATTAGGTAGGGCTATATATTCACTGATTAGTATGATAAAGTTTTGTTAGGTAGACACAGATTTACTATATATTATATATATATATATATATATTATATATATATTATATATATATATATATATATATATATATATATATCGATATATCCAATACTCGATATATCCAATACACGATATATCGATATAGTTCTATATATCGAATATCGAAGCTCAGACGAAAGATTGAATTTTACCTAATAATTTTACTATAATAAATACTAACGCTTAAAAAAAGCCCATCTCAAGGTAAACACTAGGAAAAATTAGCGGTATCAAGATCCTTTAATCTGTTCAAGAACGTCGAATTCGGACACAGATTTGCCTAAGTTAGAAATTTTGAAAGGCAAATTTAAATGAACATTCGCAGGTTTTATAAAGTTTTCTAAATTAAGATTTAGTATAATCAAAGTTTCAGTCAAATTGATTTTGTTCATGTTAATATTAAAATTTCACCGTTTTTAAGCGTACCAAATCTTATTTTTGACGTTATTATATATTACTTTGAAATTTTACTTAAATTTTTTGTCTTAACTAGATCGTTAAGAAAAAGTGCATATTAATTTTGTGGTAAAACTATAAAATAATGCTAAATATGAAATAATAGGCCTTCAAATATACTATTTCTTTAATCAATAAAATAGTTTATTCGATTTTGTATCATATTTATAATTATTGTTTTAATACTTTAAAATAAATATATATACTATATATATAATATATATATACTATCTTATTGTAGTATTTGATATTACACATATATTATAAAATAGACTTCTCTTAAATACTATATATGTGCAGGCATATTCGACCGTTTCGTCGTGTGTGACACGAGTGGAAACCAAAGGGGAAGCAAAACAGAAAAATAAACTTATATAAATTATGAAATTCAAAGTAACGTCGGAAACAACAGTATGACCGTAATACGGTGATTATGTATAACCTGTTATGCAGTCACGTTGCTGATAAACAATAATTTCAAGTCACGATTTTCCTGATTGCTCAGCAGCTGCTGCTGGCATACGATACTTTATTTTCTATTGTTTCAGGTAAAATTCTCCGACGAATCCACTATTTCAATACTTGATGACTGAGTCCAGACAGTGAAGAGGAGGCCCTGGGAGGAATTTGAGCCAGAGTGTCTTTAAAAGACTATAAAACATTCACAGAAAATAATGGTATGGGGAGATGGTATGGGAGCAATTTCTGTACATGGGACTAGTCGTTTGAAGATCATTGAAGGTATGATGGACCAGTTGAGGTACTTATATGTACTGCAAAACCGTTTGCTACCTCAAACTAGAGAATGGTTCGGGAAGAGGCCATGGATATTTCAGCAAGATTCGGCCCCTTGTCACACTGTCCGATCAGTGTTAAACTGCTGTCATGGCCTTTACGAAGAACATAATTCACTGATATAGCCAAAAGCGTCTGTTAAGCACTCAAAAACTGCCAAAGAAGGCAAAGTAAAAGTATTTAACTTATTGAAAAATATATATAATTTAATATATATATAATATATAATATATAATATATCTTATATATATATATATATATATATATAATATATATATAATATATATAATATATAAATAATATATATCCGCCTTGAGTTTATATAAATTTAAATTTCAGTAAATACTCATTTCTCTTTCTACACGTAATTGTATTTGACTTAGTGTCTCTCTCCTGTAGTTAAATTTGAAAACATATGTAATCTATCTCTGTTCTTTCGCAATCTGTAGCCTTCATCTTTTTTTCAATCTTTCTCAGGTGCTCTTCATATATAGTGAAATTTTATTATATATTTTTAGTTTCCTAAGTATTGATTATGTAATTCAATACGCAATTTTATTTTCCATTTAAAAACGTATTTTTTATTGTATTAGATAATTCTCGAAGGATAAATATGTAAAAGGGAAATTCTATTATTAATTAATTGGGTATGGGATAATTAATATTTAGGGGTAAGGTGGAAACATTAAACACCCTTCAATGGATTTTTAATAAACCAATAACAACTAAAACGAACGTTGTAATCCCCTAACTAAGAAATAACATTCCACCTCTCATTTTTAATGTGATATCGTAGCAGAGATTGATCTTTCCTACTGATAATTGGCATCATTTTTCTCTGTCATTACTAGAAAACGAAATCTTAAAATAGTTTCTTTTCAGCTGTTGGTTTCATTTTCGGCAAAATTGAGACATAATTGGAGTAGCAATTTGCACGTTTCTGAGGAAAATGTCACTTGGCGTTTAAGGAGCTAGTATTGTGTCAGAAATGTAGAAATATTTTCATTTGTTTAAATAGAAAGACCCAAAACTATCCCACATATTTTACATTCTATAATAAAGTTTATTTGACGTCCGTCTATTTACATTCTATATACTAGAATATACATGACATGTAAATAAATAAATTTATGCTCATGATGGTTTTTCCGATTTCAGCCATGATATCGAGAAATGAATATAATCGCTTAAGGTATCTCATTCTTGCCGATAACATTTTCAGTCTTAGTACTATTCTTCTACTGTTAAACTTGTTAAACCTTAAATTAGGGTCGCGGTTGATTGGTTGTATATAATCCCACAGCCAGGATTGAATTCGCATGCATTAACAATCTTCCGTTACATTGCAGAGTGAATCAGGCTGACAAACAACGCATTCTCTGCGCCTAAGTTACTTATTCTAATCTTCAGTTATTCCTAAAATTGAAAATAGATATTATTAGTCAATTTTTATTACAAACCAACGCTGTAACTAATTGTAGGCTGTTGTTTCCATGTCATAATTCACCATTGTATATGCTCGGCTAAAAAAATTAATAATCCTTGATGATCTACAGATATTAGTGGAAAAATTATTGTATTATATTTGATTATTTTTTTAAAAAAAACATTAATTTATTCTTTATAATCATATAACCATTGTTAGTAGTTTCTATAACGTAAGAAATCTGTGATGTCGGTAAAGGTAACTTTAACCTAATAATAGTCATACTTGGTATTCATATCACTGGAAATAATTACGGATTAATTAAATGAAATTTCCGTAGTACAAAATTGATAGGCCAATAATGCGCATTTACCTACTCTTCATTTCATTTGGTATAAATATAATAAATTATATTTATTTCTAAACAACAATACATTAGTTGCCAAAGCTTGAACCTCGAACTTAGTATTCGTAATTATTGCCACTAATAATTCTACCGTTATCCGGAATTAAGGTTTGTATGTATATATAAGAATAGATTAGTATATGTATATAATTATATATGTATGAGGAATACATACATATATAATAAAATATATAATCAATATCTCTAGATAAATATATATATAGAATATATATAATTTATATATAATATATAGTATATAATTTAAATTTAAAGTTCTTTCGCACTTGAACTCTATAGTATGTTGTTACAGTTATTTTTTATTGTTAAAACCCCATTTAAATAAAAACAAAATAAGATATACAACGCAGATGGTTTAAAAAAAGATGAGCAAAGGTAAAAGTGGTCACAACTTTAAAACTAAACATCTTCTTCCTACCCTTTTTCAAGCGAAGAAATGAAAATAAGAAATCCATCAGAATTAAAATAACCCGTAAAGAAAGTACGATAAGTTGTTAAATTTTTTTTTTTTTCCTTTGTATTATTGTACAATACAAATGCCAGACTAAGGGAATTAATTAATTGAATGTTTTCAACAGAATAATTCAATTATTAATAAATCAAAACGAAACGTTTTCTATTCAGATGGGTTTATTTCTAAACAAGCAGATCTAACAAAGGATGTCGTGGAAATTTTATTTATATTGTTATTGTTATAATAAAGTGGTTTTAAAATATATATATATAATATATAATTATATTATATATATATATATATAATATTATATTACTTCTGTATTTAAATATGTATACATAATGACATTTAAACTCTAGAGACTATATTTTAAAAAAATTTGAATATAAATTGTCATGTAAAATCATAACTTTGATTATCCAAATAAGTTAGACCGTTACATTCCTCATGAACATATCCCCGAAAAGGAATTTGTACTTTAGAAGTGAAATTAAGAGAATGGTCATCAGAAAACAACATTTCAATAAGACTAGGTGCTTTGCTTCCTATCCTTTATTTTTCCTTCCTTCCAATAGGTGGTGGAACTTTAATGAAGACTCCTTGCTCCATCCCTATCGAAGGAAAGCCCCGATGAGATTTTTAAATTGAAGATGTCATACAAAATGACTGTAGGTCAATTAATGTATAATGTATATTCAGCTCTCAAACGTTCAAGTTTGGCCAATTACGGGAGATACACTTTGATTCTCTCCCTTTCAGGATAGGTGAACCAAATTAAGCATCTGAATTTTTGGAAGATTTTGTGAACTTCAAAATATTGAGAATCTTTTTAGTTTCACGAAGAAGAAATTTTTTCCAAATAAAAGTATTTATTTGCAATGCCCCATCATTTATTAAAAATATAAAGGGAGATAATGGTTATTTTTGTGGAAATGCACTATAGGAGGATCTTACAAAAATGGAAGAGTACGTTTCACAGATACCAACTGCTCTTAGTGACAATTCTTTTAAACCTATAAGAGATCAAGATCATGACCTTGGTTGTTTCCTTTGAGTACATACATGTGGTGGTATGTCTTGGAGTAGCACGAAAAATGTTAAAACAATTTTTAAGGAAAACCACCCACAAAATGGCCTTCTCATGCTGAATAACTTATAATAAATTATAACTTACGTATATCATTATATTTCAATAGGAAATCTCGCTAACTTGCTGAAATTGACATATGGTAAGCTAATGAATTTGCTGAATTTTGGTCTTGATATGCCCATTTGGTTTGTAACTGTCTCTATTTTATTATGTTTTACAACGATTACTTTGTATCATATAACGTTCAAATTTTAATTCATTTACAGACTATATTTTGGTACAAGGTGTTTAGATGCTCTGCATTCCCATTGGAAAATTATTGGCATCTGCTTAAAAAACTAAGTCACCAAAGAAATTTTTTCCTCTAGTGTAAAAAAAAATAATGGTAAAAATAAAAAAGAAAAAGGCTTTTTAAGATTATTATAATAATTTTATCACATGAGATGAGAAAGATCATCAGTAAAATATTCATAAGTAATTTAAAAAAGGGTTCCGACTAAATCCAAAATAATCCCTGTTAATTAGTACAAGAATTGCACATAAGCATTTTACCTAAACAAAAAAAAAAATGAGGATAATAGTTATAATTTTTTAAATAACTTTGCTGATATTCTTTTTAAAAAAATATATATTCTTCTAATTTATTTTGAAGCGAAAATATTGAAATATGTACGTACATTGCTTACCAGGTATTTAAAAATAAGTTAACATTTTCAATATCCCCAAATTTCCCCAGATCGTAATTATCTATTTAAGATTTAGCCAGGCTGAAAGAAAAATAAATTTGCCCCAATTCGATGGCGTAATTTGCAAATGTCTTTCAAGAAATTATGGTCAAATTCATTTATGACATTACATTATTTATTATTATTATTAGTAATATTACTATTGTTATTAATAGTATATATATTAATATATGTATATACTAATAATATATAACTATATATAGGATATTAAGTAAATAGAGAATATATATATATAAATATAATATATAATATATATATATATATACTGCGATAGACTGTTAAGTAAAGCTTACCTCTTTCGGATTTACAATGTAAAATCTGGAATAATTTGAAGAAACAGGAAAACATTTGTAGAACTGGCAAATATAGGCCGTAAATCCTAGTTTGCAGGTTGTTTAGAGCCATACTTCGCCTTCTGGCGATAAAAACATTTAGCAAGTGTTTGGCAAGATTATTATATTTCATGCAAAGTTTAACAGAAGCGGTTTTTGTTAAAAAAAAGCGCGTTAAAAAACGCAGTCCCCAGGAACGTCATCGATGTGGAAATTTGTAATGGAGAGGTTTTGTCCAGTGACAGTTGAAAAATTTGGGTGATTTGGGCGATTTTTTTCACCAGTGCTGGTAAATAATTTAAAAACCAAAAGTCCTTATTACGTTATATAAGAGGAGGACATTGATAGCAAGAACCGGACTAATCAACAAAATATTGACATGAAAGTTTACATGGCAATTTTATTTATAAAAAAAAATGGCCTAGGTTGTTTGTCAAAATACGGTTAACTGGCCGCCGTAACCAGATATCCAGGTCACGATGTTCTCATTTTTGAGGGTGGACGCGGCTTTAACTTCAGTTGAAGCGTTTTATGACATATTTGGGTGATACGACATGTTAATTTCAACGAGAAATAAAACTTATGGCCTTAGAGAGAAACTTCTAACATAAGTGCTTAGCCTTCATATAAACATTTAATGCTTTGTATAAAATACCATTCATGAAAATAGATGTCAAGAAAATAAAAAGCGTTAAAAACTGAAACATCTGGTAGTTAAAAAACGTCACCTCCCAAACCATACACATGCATGGTTTGTTAATGGTCCCTCTTTGATTTTGCACATTATTTAGCTAAATGAAATGTACTTCCAATAAATATTCTAATATATTAATATGTTTATTTTTTGTGTTAATGATTAAACCTTCAAAATTAAAAAAAAAAAATGTTCTCAAATATTTTAAAGAATTAAAAAAACTCTCTCCAAACAATTAAATGACGATATTTTCTTGCTTTGCTGTACTTTTCAAATGGTGGTTTAAAAAATACTTAATGGGACTCCAGGAATGTGAAATATTTACCAAAATAGGCCTATCATTAGTTATACTGTAACAAGTTTTTCCGAGATAGGCAGAGCATTATTAACCATTTCTCGGCATAATCATTAACTTTTATTACGTCAAGTAATGAAGAGCCTAGAAAAAGTCGTAATATACTATCTCGCCCGTGCACATAGTAGATAGGGAGATATTCTATCATCAAGACTATGCATATTAGTATTTGAAGTTTGTATGCTGAAATTGTGATGAACAATATCAGTTTATAATGCAAACATAGGAATGGTGAGAAGGCGACATATTTCGGGAATCACACATCATAGAAGGCCACTTCCATATCTCAAAACTAACAACTAAGCTACAGGAAAGTAATATCAGGATGATATGCTGTCCAATTTGTGCGTGGAAAAATGTTAAAAAAAAAAAAATAATAAAATAAAAAAAAATAATAATAACTCATAAACTAAATACAAGAGCAATACAGCGATAAAGTGAATACATATTTGGAATCCTCGTAATATTTTAAAAAAATGAATGTAAAGAAAAATATAAAAATAATAAAATAGAGAATAGTTAATAATTAATATAATAATTATATATATTATTAGAGATGGAGTTATTATTTAGATACCTTTTATTGGTTACTTCGTCTATTTTATATTCACAATTTGGAAAGTTAAATTATTGCTTTTTATTTTAAATAACTAGAAGTAATACACCCAAGGTTATACCCAACCTCTACCCTGAGTACTAGAGAGTTACGGGTCACCGTGCCTCCAGGGGAACTGACGGTGAGATAGGAGCTAATACCACCCTCCGGGAGGGTTCTCCGTAACCCCGCACGTTGGTTAATTTTGTGAGGGTTTATCGACTGGTATTCTCTCCTCCACCCGCGAGTACAGGAGGTTATTGCTTGAAATATCTTCCTCTACACTCCGGATGTATCCCGCGGCTCGAGCCCCTATCAAAATATTCTCGTTAGTAATAACCTTTACAATTAATGGTTTATTCATATTACTACTCCCATCCAGAGACCGAGAACACAGCTACCACTCTGCGCCCATAGATTACGAAAGCCATATTGTTTATTTGAATCTCGTATTATATATTTTTTTTTTTTTCAACATGTTTTTGAGGCTAAGTTAAATAAATTTTTTCAAGTGATATCTGTACCAAAAAGGTTATTACATTCTCCTAATGCGTTCTCTCATTTCGAGATATGTTTCTTGTATCTTTCTCTTTTATATTTATGTTTTTTTATTGTATACCATGTGTTTTAACAAGTCCGCGTGAACATAATTTTGAGCCGCCTTCCAATAGTATTCACTGTGTTACAGTAGCGTCTGATTCTGTTTAGCCATATGAGATAGAGGCTCTTCTAATGAGGCTGTAGCTCTATCCGAAATATATAATATACATATAATAGATGATATCAATCAAAATTCAGAATAAATATAAAAAAATATATATAAAATATCATATACCTACTATCCCTTATGTTAGTTTTCAACTTAATATAAAAAAACATACAACACAATTAATGTTTACATCTCTCACATCACCTCCCTATAATACCCCTGCCTGACGCCTACATCATACTAAGTTTATATATATATTTTCATAATGGTCTATTAGGTACTATGTACCAGTATAGGTTTGATATAGTATAGTAAGTATATTATATTGACTTGAGGTACTGAGCCTAGGAAAAGTATACTACTTTTTTAAACGGAATAAAATACTATTAACTCATAGCGACATCAATTTAAGCAAGAGATTGAGTATAATTCATATAGGCTACTAGGTCAATCATGGTAAACCATATAGCCTAGATGCTAAGTAATTAATTGAAAATGTGAGGAAGATAATATAAATAGACAGATATTTTGTGATATAGTTAACCAAATATTATAGATATATTAATATCATAGTAACAAAGAACTTATATATATATATTTTAGAAATAGGTTAGTTATATAGATATATATATAGTTTATAAGATATATAGCATTAATTTTGTAAATAAAATAATTATAATACATAATATTATAATGTAGAGTTATAAATCATTAATTCCAATGATGTGTATTTCAAGATCTCGATATAGGAAATTAATCTCAAATTAGTTCACTAAATTATAAATGTTACTTAATACCCTCGATATATATCCTCCGGTATTGTAAAAGAGGTATACCAGATGGTATCTGTTACACTAATACTTTACGAATTAAAAAAAGACATCATATAAAATTGTTAAGATCATATAAGAATTATACATATTTACATTATTAGAACCTGTGAAGGTGACTAATTTGAGATAAAGAACTATTGATATTCACAAGGTTGAGGGAAGTAAATCCCAATATAAATGTGATAAGAGGAAAATAAGTAGGTATTTGAATAAATTATATATAAATGGAATTTTTATATATTTACACTCATTTTATACCTCACCCAGTGATTGTTATTTTTTATCTCTGAATAGTTATTTTCAGCATAAGTGGATCTGAGTTATATATAAAAATGAGGAAAATAAAGTTTTGTATATGATAGAGGCTACGAATTTCAATTTTTCCTTTAGGTTGATCCTTATTCTATGTATGAAAAATGTGCTCCTTACGGCGAGTAATAAATATATTCTATATTTATAAATTTGTAATTTATATAGAACTATTTTATTACATAAATTTAGTCCATTAGAACTAATAATAGTGATAAATAGTTTTAAACCGATGTGTGTATTACGGACATTTCTGTTTTACGACACAATGCTCAGTTTTGAAATTTTGTTTTTATGCTATTTTTTTGAAATATGCTACATTGAATCCGATCCAAACAAACTGAGCATTTCATGTTGTCCTAAGCTAACGGACATAATTAAATGAGAGTTTATATTATGATCTCAGTTACGTATTTAATACCCGTACAACTTTTAATTTTTTTTTTTTTTAACTAAGGGAATACCTAGGTAAACCACAAAGATGGCAGGGTCGAGTGCTCTCGGCTCTCTCCGCAGGATTCTGTCAAAGGTTTAGCACGAAAGATGTGTGCCCCAGCGCTTGGGGATCAAACACGGGAACACCCATCAATGGTATTAGTGGCTGCGTCCGAGGGAGCTCACTCCAGCTCCCTCACCCCTTTGTAGCGGGGTATCAAATATACAGTGCCATTTCACACCCACCACCCACCATCTGTCCCCCGTCGGCTCGAGCCCCCTAATTGTTTGTTTAATTTTTTTTTTATTTTTACTATCTTTATCTATCTGTTGTACTTAATAAATAAGTTTTACATAGAGTTGTTGGCGTTTATAATTAACTTTTTTACTCAAATTCTTAGTCTATCCTCTCTCGATGTGTAAGTGTCGTACTTTTTGAAACATTTTTTTCATGAAAAAAAAATCGTTTTTTTGTTATGTTTTATTTTACATTTTATATAAGCTTGTATACGCTGATTCCAGATAAATTATTTTATAGTGATTTTTCTGTAAAGTGTCGTACATTTCGAGATATTCATTTTTGAAAACAATATTTAAAAAAAAATGTTGAAATTTAAAAAAATATTTACTAGAAATTACTTCAGTTACTCTTGTAGCATCATCTGTCCTGCTTTTACACACTTTATACACCGCGAATCTTAGATATACAAATAATAAAGCTCGTAACACTATTATATAGAAAAAATAAGTAATTATAAAACAGAAAATGTTCAAATAAGTATGTTGACCATCTGTTTGTGTGTTTTTTAAACAGAATAATGTCTGGTTATCGTGTTCATCGGTATTGCCTAGTTTTAGAACTCAGGAAAGATTTTGAGTGTAATCTTACGAAATATTTTTATTATTGAAATAGTAAAATTCGCTTAAGTCGATATATAGCGGTCGTCCATTTGAAGAGTTCTACTGATATAGAATTATTGATGACTAATTCTTATAAAAATCCTCTAGTTAACGAACAAGTGAGAGAACGTGACTCGCGAATGGATGAAGATTTAACTTTTTCCCTAATATAGTTTTACATAATTAAATTAACCGAAAATATAGACTTTCATGTTTTTTAGCCTTAGGCTATCTGCCGGTATAAGATATGAAAATTAATAATATAATATAAGCCATTTGAGTTACCTTAAGTAAGGTTTATGTTACGTTATCATTTAATGGTTAATGATATATATTTGATTACGTCCTACAAATGAACATCAATGATATGAATAGTGTAAAACTCTTAAAACTCTTAAAACTCTTAATAGAAGATGAGAGTAAGAAAGATTCTCGTATCTGTTTTTATCGCAATGATAATTTTTTTTTCAGTATGTTGATTCAAAGGAAACAGTATAGCACTTAGAAGAAAAAATGAATCTCCACAGAACAGATTAATGATAACATATCTTCTTATTGTTTCGTTTATTTTATAAAATTATATAAAATTTACCAAAATTACAAATATATATGTATTATATATATTGTGGATTCACCATTTATAGAAATGCAATGGATATGGTAACCCTTGCAAGACTTATTCTCAAATTGTGTGAAAAGCGTTGAGTCTCAACCAAAACTGTCTCTTACGACGATAGTCTTAATTTATCCCAATTCAAGAGTAGAGATATAAACATATTCACAAAAAATAAAATCTCAGTTCATATTTATAACATTTTGTCAAATTATAGAAATATAAATTTAGATCAATCCTTTCATCATGTACCTATATAATAACGAGAGTGACAAAGGAAACAAAACTGGTATTATGAACCATATAGATTATATTGTTAAATGTAACAATTTACTAAATGACAGAACTACATATTCTAAATTGAACAAAAATCATATCTAATCCCAACCATTTGACGTTTGGACACGTCATGCTCAACTTGGAAAAATCGCATATTGGCGTGCCCAGAGGTCGTATGGCTTGGTATATAGAAAATTGACCTAAATTAGTTGTTGAAGGTAGTTCAATTATATCTACTAGAAAACTTTCACAAAAATCAAATGAGCAGTTAAAAAAAATTATAGGTTATTATTATTTTATGCATAAATATTTCCACCATAAATAATAAATTTAAAAAAAAAATCTTCATCGATCGATCTCTTTTAACATTTTTGAATATTGTTTAAGAAAGACATAAACCTAAGATTTATTATGTACTGATCGAAATGCTGAGTGTATTTTTTTTTTGAGATAGAGATTTAAACAATCTATGTATGAAATAAAAATTAATGAAATTAATAAAATATAAAGTTAAATTAAACATTATATTAAAATATACATTGAAGCAGGGTTGATAGGTAGGATGTTATTTTTAGATTTTTTTAGAAAATAAAATCAATTTTTGTAATTTTTTGAGATTTTATTGATATATATATTTATTATTATATTATATATTATTATTTATATATTTTATATATGATATATATAATATTTCTCTTTTTACCTTTGACGAATTGAAAATGTATGTCAATTTCTTCAGATTATATATATTAACACAGAGGAATATTTGAGAATGATCAAAAATCCTGAGAAGAACATTAAAAGATGGAAGTCATGTGTAACAACGGCGCGAACACTGACCGCGAGCGTTGCCACACACAAAGTTTACCAGAAAACTTTTAAATGCAACAAGAAAACCATCTATCTTAATTGAGAAATCAAACTACTATATAATAAATATATATAATTCAATATTTACAATAATTCAAAATCAAAGTCTATGACTTTTAGTATATTGATATTATTATTATATATAATACCCTATTTATAGATGCTAGAATAATAAGGTAAGTATATAACATTAATTATATAAGTTAATATGAATATATAAATAGATAGTATACGGGATATTATAAGGAGCGCAATTGTTAATAGTAATGATATACTTTATAATTTAATGAATATATATAATTAATGAAACAATCAAATGAATTATTTTATACGATTTATTAAAAATTATATTAATATAATAAATAGTCATAATGATAATAATAATAATTGATAAACATATTATATATATCAAAATCATCTATATCTATACTACGTAAACCTAACTATACACACTCGGACCACACATGAACAAAATGAACTATAACATATAATATATATATCATATATATACCATATATATAAATATGTAAAAGACTATACATATATATATATATAAGAGACAGTAAGAAGAACGCAGAATCCAATCTAGAGTGTCCATTCAAATAAATAAAAATTTAAGAAATTAAGAATAATTTTTTAATTAATAAATACTGTTTTTATGAATAGGTATTATAATAAAAAGCCGATGTGCGGCCTACCTAGACTGTCTCGATCCAAACAACCTAGAAGCTAATTTAATAAAAATAATACGACAATTTAATAGCGCAAATAGATAACATTGTGTAACTAATAAAGAACCGTCCGCGAGCACAATTCAAGCCCGAGGTTGACTTATAGTCAGAATTGGAACATTCAGATACAATCTCATATATAAAGTTTGTGAATTAAAGTAAGAATAACAAGTCAGAGAGAAAGACGAAATGCCCCTGTCAAAAGTGAAAAATTAAGCAATGTTGCACAACTATGCTTGGCTCAGAAGAAACTGACACCAAGTTCAAAAACTAATAAAACTAATTTTAATACCAATTCATAATAAAATTTAAAATTAAAATTAATATAGAATAATAATTATATAACATACCAGCCTAATTTAATATATATATATCAGTTTGGATAAAAATAAATATTAACTTTAAAGAAAAGAAATAATAAAAAAAATGCAGTTCTCCCAATAGATGCCAGAATAAAAATAAGAAGAAGAATAAAACTACAGATATTATAACAGAGCGATTCAAATAATTCCTATATATAGAACACCTAAGGTCGTTAATTCAATCTTTCAATATGAATTATTCGCGAAGAATTGGTTGCGAGGTCAATTTTACCAAGGAACTTTATGTATTACTACTGCTTGTGTTTCACTCGAACTATATATAGAACTTTCGCGGTTACATATGAGATGGGACTTACTGAGAAATTTAAATAGAGTTAAAAATAAAGATAGGTGATATTATCTATTATCTATTTTTTTCTATATATAGGGATCTTTTTATTATCTTAACTTTTCTCAAATTAAAATATGCTTCAATTGGTTAAATTTATAGTAACACCTAACCTCGGTCGGTAAAATAAGAATATCAATCAGTAGAGGTTTGGGAAATAAACAAAATCTCACTCAATAGATTCAATATACAAAACGTAATCGTTCCTCGTATATTCGAGTACATCATTCTTTATAGGAGAGATGTGACAATGAAGCAATAAAGTAGGAAGTAGGAAGTATGAATGGAAAAGGAGAGAAGATGACAATTTCCACACAAACTTTTACCACAGGTTACAGTATTAAAACGCATACTATCTATCTATTTATTTAATGAAGGGTTAAAGAATGAATCAGGGAAGCATATAAGTGTGTTTATCACGTAGCATCACAAAAAAAGATAAGAAAATGGTAGAGATGAACAAACTTTAAGAAGAGTAAAAAATGGTTTAACATAGTTATAATAGGATATCTTAATAGCGCCAGGTTTAAAAGCCAGAAAAGTATTGAAGAGAGCTATGCGTGAAGAGTTAGGAGATTGTCTGAATTCTAAGCAACACATTTTAGATTGTAATGTATTATTAACCTCCATCTAAACGAACGGCAAAAATTTGTATCTTTAGCTTTTAAAACATAGTTCAATCAATAATAGAGGATGGTGTAGTGAGCTAGTTTGCGTTTTAAAAATAAAAGTTTACACCTCAAAAAATCGAAATATTTTAACAAAAATTTGCCAAGCAAGAAAGCATACGGATCTTTCCAGGAAGATGAAAGAAAAATGAAATTAGCAAGAACATAGATATACGAGATAATTGAAGTGCCATGTATTTTCGAAAAGAATTGGGTTTTTTTGTAAAACCCCGTTGGGTGTAAAGATTGTCTAGAGATCATTGGTCCCAAGTGTGGTGCCGCATCAGGACTTCCTCACAGAGGCTGACGGCGCGGGTTTTGCGAGTTAGCTGGCATCTTGTTGAGCCCGTGGTCTGTCCGCGTATACTATCCATCTTTCGGAACGAAAACATCATGAAAGAATTATTGGATCTGTAAATATTATTCTCGTTGATCCGAATTTCAATTAAATCTTCTAATAAACTAATAAAAATAAATAATAAAACTTTTAAAAGAAAAAATAAATCAAAATGGGCTCCTTAAAGTTGGTCATGGAGACGTAGACACGGAATTCCTGACTCTTTTTAGAAGGTTTTTAATACAGCGAGCTTCTGTTCGTATATCCAGCTGTCGGCTTCGCGCGGTCCTTAGTAATTGAAATGGATTGTGTTAGAACTGAATATTGTTTGTGGTTAAAATACGTACGAAAATAAAAATTTCATTTCATTTCGGTTTTGACCGCAACATTTCATGTATTAATAAAATAATACTAGTATATTACTAATATATATATATATATTAATATAAGTATATATATATATATATAAATAATAATATATATTATATATATATAGATATATATATATTATATATTATATATTATATATTACTATATATATATAGTATATATGTTTTGAAACTTAAGCAAAACCAAAAATATATATAAATATATATACCTATATTATATATGATATATATATATATATATACTATTATATAATTATTATATATTATATAATAGTATATATATATAGTATATATATAATATATATACTATAGTAATATCACAAATAGGACCGTAGGATACGAGGCTTACGCTTGAGATATTACATGTAATATGACCCCTGATAACGGTATATTATTACTATAGTATAGTATATATATATTATACTATATCATAGTATGTATATATATCTATATATTATATGTATATATATGGCACATCAGCCAAAAGCGTCAGTAGTTGGCCACTATATGAGCCTGCTGTTCCATCCCTGGCTTCCGCCGCATTCTGATTGGAGAGACCGCTCTAGATGGGCAGTAGCATCTATCAGCCGCAGTCTTCCATAATCGAATGAGGATGCCTAGAGCCTATAGCCAAATACTAATTAGAGGTGTGTATACATATAATATATACTATATATATAGTATATATATATTATAAATATATATATATTAAATAGCTATTAATTGTAGTGTAGTATAGTATAGTATATAATAATGTAAGTACGTTTAACGATATATGTATATATATAATACGTATTATATAATATATAGTATTGTATAATATATTATATATATATATATATTAATATATATAGGGTTATTACTTGCTAAACAAATGAACACACATATAGTAATATATATATACTATATAATATATATATAGTAGTTATCCGAGAGTTATATATATAGTATATGTATTATGATTGAATATATATAAGGTATAATATATATCTATAATATGTTAGTATATATATATTATATGTATATTATATATATATATATAATATATATATATATATATATATATAATGTTATATTAAAAAATACAGTATATAATTTATATAAATCTAGTATAAAGTATAAATATATATATGTAAATTATTTTATTAAGGGCAAGTGACAACTGAATATTGTGATTTTTAAGTACTTCTTTATATTTTGAAAAATGGATCAGTTTCTACAAAACACGAATACGCGTTGTGAGAGTGAAAATAACGAGACACAAGTTGAGTTACCGTCACCAGTGGGAAGACTAGAGGAAGCGTAAATATCTCGATTATGAATGGTAGTTTACTTGGACTTCGGTTTTAGCGTCGACAGAGTTCAGTGGTGAAGAAACTGCAGTGTGTACGGTGTATGAATTTTTTGGCATTAGACTGCATGACACCATTTAGAAACCAAGCATACCAGTTTGGTTAGCAAATCCTATGACTACTTTGCAAGAAAGTTAAAAGAATTCAATCAACAAAAGGGTAGTTTTATTAAGCAGGCATCAGTACCAAGCAAAGCTTTGCTAGCATCTTGCAGGTGGCACATAGAATCGCAAAATGTAAGAAGAATTATGCTATCTCTGAAAATCTCATTCTACCGGCTGTTTCAGAAGAAGTGTTTAAAACATCATCAGTTGAAAAAGAACTTAAAATAAAGAGAGAGAGAATTGAGACGGATTCATCAAGAGGAAGACAAAGAAAAAACTGTGGTTGATAACCTTCAAAAGTAAACCTCGGATTATGGCAAAATAAAGCTGAACTATGAAACATTGCAATCTGATATAGGGAGGTAATAAATATTGTAGAAGACCAAGAAAGAACCCTACTACCAGTTGTGGGTAGAGAAGAACAATTGATCATATATCATTTATATATACGAAAATAATTTGGAGTGGGCAAAGCGCGCTGGTGTCTGTAATGAATGTGCTCGGTCTATGTCCGGATGTAATGGTGGATTGCTGGCACTTATTCGAAGCAAAGCCCATGATGCAATGTGGCCTCATTGCATTTTTCATAAGGAAGCACTAATTTCAAAATATCAGAGTCCTATATTGAACACGGTTTTTAGAATGTGCAGTGAATGTAGTAAATTTTATTAAAACAGCCACTGAAGGCAAAATTTTTCAAAAAAAAAAAAACTGAGAATATAGGATCCAAGCACACGTCTTTATTGTACTTTAACACTTCGCAATAACTCTCTCTTGGCAATGTATTGTGGCTCGATCGTATGAACTGCGCCAGTAAATTTATATTTTTCTTAAAGAGGAAGGCCACAAACATATGTGAAAATTTTGTAAACGAAGATTTTCTGGTAAAACTAGTATACTTAAGGGATATTTTTAAAAAACTGAATGCTCTGAATCTCTCTCTTTGCAGGGAAGAAACATGCACCTTTTAAGAAATGGAGAAAATTTTGACTTTTATAAAAAATAAAGCTATGAAAAATACAAAATTAATGAAGACTGAGGAAATGAATGTTTCCCAATGTTGCAAAATTTTTGACCTTCAATGAGGGTTGATTTCTTTCGTGATATAAAATCCATTTTGAAAACACTTATTTTTTTTTTAAAGTGAGGGAGATTAAATTCAGTAAGAAACATAGACGATGGAAGAGAATTCCACGGAACAGAGATGGCAGGAAAGAAGGAAGCACCGCAGTGAACTAGTCTGGAGTTACTAATATCAACACAAAAACTCATGTGCTGACAAAGCACCCCTTGTACTATGTTGGCGTCGTAAAGGTGATGGTACGCGAGTGGTAAGTTCCCTCGAGCGCTTGCCGCTGCGGTACCTATAGAAAAGAGATAAAGCACCAACATCGCGCAGCAAAGTTAGAGGGTTAAGCAAACCGGAAAGGACAGAATAGTTTATAAGCCTTTTGGCTTTTGACTAGACTCTATCCAAAAACTGGGTGAAACCAGAGCTCCCACAGATATGAGAGCAATACTCCCTACAAGGGCGGATGAAACCCTTATATTGTTGGGGTAACTGAGAAGAGAAAAAAAGTCTTGCAGTCTAAACAGAACTCCCAGGTTCTTTGAGGCCGCCCTAGCAACCGTTGTGAGGTGAGGTTTCCAATGACATTTTTGTTTATGTTAAGGGCCACATTATATCAAACAGGAGAGATTGAGAGAACCATCTATAGAGATAGGAAAGTTAGGTGTCTTAGAGAGGGAGATTTGTAGAAGTTGGGTTTTTAAAGAATTGAATTCCAAAGGGTTGAGACGACCCCACCCGGATATTCTATCCATATCAGTGAGAATAGAGTGGAAAAGATTAAGACGAGAGGCAATTCTAGAAGTAAAAGAGGGAGCAGAATTGAAATGAAATGAAGAATAGAGGTGGAGTCATCGGCATATGAGTGGATAGAGTTAGATGTACAGGTGAGAAGATTATTAACGAAAAGCAGGAATAAAGCTGGAGATAAGACAGAACCCTGAGGAACACCACTATTGACAGAAAAGGAAGAAGTTCCCCCATCAGCGAACAGCCCGTTTGAGGATTTGAAAGAAAAAGCTAGACATAAGTAAGCAAAGAGGAGGAGGAAACCCAAAGGAGGGGAGCTTGAGAGCATTGACACCCACCATACTTGGTCAAATGCTTTGTATATGTCAAGCGAAATCACGCAAGTCTCCCATTAGTTCCTAAGAGCGAAAAACAATTAATCGGTTAGATGGGTATGTATATCGCCAGTAGACCTCGGGCGACGAAAGCCGTTCTGGCGATCGGTAAGAAGGGAATGAGATTCCAGATGGTCTAAGAAGTGAGAGTTGAGAAGTGTTTCAAAAATCGTAGATAGAATAATACAAGTGAGAGCTATAGTGCTATAGTTAGAAGGATCAGGGCGGCTTCCTTTTTTTTGAAGAGGTTCGACATATGTGTACTTCCAAAACTGAGGGAAAGTGTTAGTATTGAGACATAGAGAATATAGTTGAACGAGGGAAGAGGTCAGCATGGAGGCACACTCCCTCAAAACTTGGGGAGGAATGCCATCCGGGCCACCCTTCTTCCTAACGTTCATAGATTTCAGGAGCCCATGCACCAGATCAAATGTAATCACAGGCAAAGGCATAGGACACCGGAAAGGAGAAGGAGGAGGAAGAGGTATGCCAGAACCATCCAGGGTTGAGTTAGAGGAAAATAGGAGGCCAAAGAGATTGACCTTATCAGTTGGAGTATTAGCAACAGAACCATCAGAACGAATAATAAGAGGAGAGATGATTTGCAGAAGTTGTTAGAGATGTTTTTGGCAAGAGGCCAGAAAGATTTGCCAGTAAGAGATCCAAGGAGGTCATTGCACTTTCGTTTAATGAAATTCCTTAATTACAGCTTAGCAGCAGGTTTGAGAAGCATTTTCAAAAAGATAATATTGAAAAATTTTCATGGATTCAGAATCCACTTAATGCCAATGCTCCATCTTAATTTACTGTTGCAAAAGTAAAGAATCTTATTGAACAGTCCTGCGACAATACGTTGAAAACAAAATTTAGCACTATGGAATTAATTGAATTTACATTACACAATGTCTTATCAACTCTCCTACTCTCACTAGCTCTCTTCAATCTTTCTGGCTTCTAAACTGGCGCATCGTCCTATTATAATATTGTTACCATTTTTTACTCATCTAAATTTTCAATTTGATTGCCCTTCTTTTGAGCTCGTGCAACCACTTTTCTCTGTTCACTTTTTTAACCCCGGTATTAACAGATATGTTCGTTTTAATATGTAACCTGCTGGTAAAGTTTTAAACATCTTCCTTCTTAATATCCCCTTCTCAGTGGTAAAACTCGAGAGACTTTTAATTCCATTTGCGAATTCTTATTTGTCGAAGCCGGCTTTCGGCAGTCGCTGTGATAAAAACTAAGTATCTCTCGAAAATCAATGTTGAGAACGAAATGAGGGTGGCTCTGTCCAATCTAATTTCAAGATTTGAGAAAATGTTTGGCGATTAACAGTCTCTTCCATCCATCCAACTAATTAAAGTAAGTCTAGTTTCTTCAATTACATTTTTCTGTGATCTTAAATACGTTTTTATATCTATTTGCACTCAACCATTTAATTAAAAAAAATAAATTCTTGCCTATTACGTAAAGCATATAAGGTACTTATTAAAACTTGACATAGGGTGCCTTCGGTAAACCTGAATTAAGCAAGGGTGTCGCTAATCACAAATGTTTTGCAGTCACTGGTCTAACCGATAGATGAAGGAATAGAGTTTGTGAGGTGTCATGCTTTCTTGGATGCAAGTACTACAAGAAATATCAAAGGCCAGTTGCCCCAAGACCACCTTCCTATCATTAGCCAATAGATTTTAAAGTACCGCGGAATAATAACAATAAATAATAACAATAAATAATAATAAATAATAACAATAAATAATAATAATAAATAATAATAAAAATAAATAATAATAAAAATGAATAATAATAATAATAAATAATAATAATAAATAATAATAAATATTAATAATAAATATTAATAATAATAAATAATAATAATAATAAATAATAATAATAAATATTAATAATAATAAATATTAATAATAATAAATTTTAATAATAATAAATATTAATAATAATAATAAATATTAATAATAATAATAATAATAATAATAATAATAATAAAAATAATAATAATAAAAATAATAATAATAATAAATAATAATAATAATAAATAATAATAATAAAAATAATAATAAAAATAATAATAAAAAAAATAATAATAAATAATAAAAATAATAATAAATAATAAATAATAAATAATAAATAATAAATAATAAATAATAAATAATAAAAATAATAATAATAATAAATAATAATAATAATAAATAATAATAATAAATAATAATAATAATAAATAATAATAATAATAAATAATAATAATAATAATAATAAATAATAATAATAAATAATAAATAATAATAATAATAAGTAATAAGTAATAAATAATAAATAATAAATAATAAATAATAAATAATAAATAATAAATAATAAATAATAAATAATAAATAATAAATAATAAATAATAAATAATAAATAAATAAATAATAAATAATAAATAATAAATAATAAATAATAAATAATAAATAATAAATAATAAATAATAATTAATAAATAATAAATAATAAATAATAATGAATAATGAATAATGAATAATGAATAATGAATAATGAATAATGAATAATGAATAATGAATAATGAATAATGAATAATGAATAATGAATAATGAATAATGAATAATGAATAATGAATAATGAATAATGAATAATGAATAAAATTAGTTTTATTTAGCAGATAATTCGAATAATAATAATAATAATAATAATAATAATAATAATAATAATAATAATAAATAATAATAAATAATAATAAATAATAATAAATAATAATAAATAATAATAAATAATAATAAATAATAATAAATAATAATAAATAATAATAATAAATAATAAATAATAATAATAATAATAATAATAATAAATAATAATAATAATAATAATAATAATAATAATAATAATAATAATAATAATAATAATAATAATAATAATACACACACACACACAATAATAATAATAATAATAATAATAATAATAATAATAATAATAATAATCATTATTATAATTGAAGCGGCGCAACTAGTGTGGCGAAAGCGTCAATGATAAATGAAAACGGTTAAACACCCATTCCTGAACGAAGCAATTTTTG
>JABUQX010068863.1:0-10000 GCA_015478945.1 Trachelipus rathkii
TCTTCAACTAAAATATAATTGTGGCTATTTTATTTTATAAGTTTTATAAGTTTCATTCTTTATGTTTAATTTTTGCTTAAACATTTTGTTTTTACAAAATTTATGCTTTTTATGTTTAAAACGTAAAAAAATTGCATTTTACATACCTTAAAGCAGTAAATCAGTAAACAGTAAATCAAGACTACCCTACAGCCAGCCCTCCCACCCCTCAGTGATCTATTGATCTATTGATCTATTTTTCTATTGATCTGTTTCAAATCATATTTTGTATAATATAACACAAAAACTTTTATTTATTTTGTTTTTTTCTTTTTCATTTTGTTTTACTAAAAAATTTATTTTTTATGTTATAACTTAAAAAATTTGCGATTTTTACATACCGTAAAGCAGTAAATAAGCATTAAATCAGTAAATCAGTAAATCAGTAAATCAGTAAATCAAGTAAATCAAACCACCCACTCTATCCTTCTACCCATCCATGGATCTATTGATCTATTGATCTATGGAATCTATGACTGTTGATTCATGTCAACTTTTGTATTAATATAAACAAAAACTTTATTTATTTTGTTTTTTTCTTTAACATTTTGTTTTTACTAAAAAAATTTATTCTTTTTATGTTATAACTTAAAAAATTTGCCTTTTTAAACCTTTAAAGCACGTAAATCAGTAAATCAGTAAATCAGAAATCAGTAAATCAAACCACCCACTCTATCCTCCCACCCATCTATTGACTATTGATCTATTGATCTATTGATCTGTTAACTTATTTTGTATAAGATAACACAAAAACTTTTATTATTTTTGTTTTGTTTCTTTAAACATTTTGTTTTACTAAAAATTTATTCTTTATATTATAACTTTAAAAAAATTTGCATTTTTACATACCTTAAAGCAGTAAATCAGTAAATCAGTAAAGCAGTAAATCAGTAAATCAAACCACCCACTCTATATATAACACAAAACTTTTATTTATTTCTGTTTTGTTTCTTTAAACATTTTGTTTTACTAAAAAATTTATTCTTATGTATAACTTAAAAAAATTTGCATTTTACATACTCTAAAGCAGTAAATCAGTAAATCAGTAAATCAGTAAAGCAGTAAGTCAGTAAATCAAACCACCCACTCTATCCTCCTACCCATTCGTGATCTATTGACTATGATCGTATTGATCTATTGCATTATTGTATGATAAGTTTAATTTTGTACAACATAAACATAAAAAAATTCTTTGCTGTAAGACTGTTGTTGAAATGTAGCGTTTGTTGTTGAATATGTTGCAGTTGTTGATGTTGTTGTTGTTGTTGTTGAAATGTTGTTGTTGTTGAAATGTTGTTGTTGTTGTTGTTGTTGTTGTTGTTGTTGTTGTTGTTGTTGTTGTTGTTGTTGCTGTTGTTGCTAAATATTAAATATATCAAACGTTCAAGTTAAATGAAAATATACAACACTTTTTCAAACATATCTCTAAAATATTAATGTTAATTTTACATTAACATTGTAATATTGAAAACTAAACAAAAATATATTTCATCCTAGCCTAACTGACATACAGCCTTCATTAACAATGTAACTAAATTAGAAGTTTCAACTTACCAGCAGAAGTCAGCATAGCAATCTCAATCTTTACTATACACAACCGCTCAAAATATTATTATTATTATTATTATTATTATTATTATTATTATTATTATTATTATTATTATATTATATTATTATTATTATTATTATTATTATTATTATTATTATTATTTATTTCACATGGTCTCACAGCACCAATATCGCGTGCGATCACTTTGCCTGCAGGTCCACAACTAAAGCATTGGTAGGTAATTTGCTCTCTACCCTACACCTAAACATTACGCAATTTTAGTACGCTCAAGGGTAACCAACCAGAGAATTGTATTTGCTATGCCATCACGGTAATCCAATGAAATTCGAGGAATGACTCATTTATCTTAATATCTTTTGACACATGAGAAGGGGTAACGAGATTTATTACTTTTCTCCCAATATCTTTTGACACATGAGAAGGGTAAATAGATTTATTACTTTGTTCCCAATATCTATTGAAATTCGAGGAATGACTCATTATTCTTAATATCTTTTGACACATGAGAATGGTAACGAGATTTATTACTTTGTTTCCCCTTTTGTCCTTACTTAACATATGTTTTTATCTTAAACAGAAGTTTTATTATTATTATTATTATTATTATTATTATTATTATTATTATTATTATTATTATTATTATTATTATTATTATTATTATTATTATTATTATTATTATTATTATTTTAAGCTCCGTACCCCTTTTTCAAAAATATCAATACAGAACTTGAAAATGATTTAACGCTATGTACGCATGAAAAAAAAATATCAATACAGAACTTGAAAATGATTTGACGCTATGTACGCATGAAAAAAATATCAATACAGAATTTGAAAATGATTTGACGCTATGTACGCATGAGAAAAAAAAAAAAATATATCAAAACAGAACAATGGGAAAATCGATTTGACGCTAAGTACGCATGTGAACGATATATACTTATGGTTTAAAAAGTTTTTTTTTTTTTATCCTAAAAAGTATTGAATATATATTCCTACATTTCGAATTTCAGTCAATTCATCCTTGAAGTCTTGAATAAAAATGGTATGTTGTTGTATATATATATATATATATATATATATATATATATATATATATATATATATAATATTATATATATATATATATGTTTGTATATATTTAATATTTTATATTTATATATATATAATATATATATTATATATAGTGTGTGTAGTTGAAAATACTATGTTAAACTAATATTTTGCTGATATGATAACTTAATCTTAAGCAAATTTTAATCTAGTAAACTTAAGTTTTTTCAGTTTACTATATTTATAAATAATAATGAATATTCATTACAGGCTAATCCTTCGATGATGAATGCTGCTAATAAGAAGAGGAAGACCACTATAACAGACATAACGCATGTCTCTGTAGAGAAACTAAGATTTTGTAATTCGAATGCCTCAGTTTTACAGTCATTACCTTTTCCTTTAGCTATCATGAACACAGTAGCTACTACTTTGAATTTGGTAAAGGTTGCCTTGTCACCTGATTGGAACGAACCTTCCAAGCGTCTCATCATCTCTTTCACCGCAATATTGTCTAATATATCTCTATAACTGATGTTGACATAATATTTCCGGTCAGGTGACTGGTCATCACCGAACGTGAAATTGATTCCAACCCTCATACGTACCCTATCATAGTCTAAGTCTTGTAATATAGCATCAATGACTTCACTAACAACCATTTCGAATGATGCTTCAAGATCTCTTGGTCCATGGAAGAAGTTTTCATCAATAACCTTTACTTCATATGTATGGCGTTCCATCGACTTTTTTAGTTTCTCTACAGAGACATGCGTTATGTCTGTTATAGTGGTCTTCCTCTTCTTATTAGCAGCATTCATCATCGAAGGATTAGCCTGTAATGAATATTCATTATTATTTATAAATATAGTAAACTGAAAAAAACTTAAGTTTACTAGATTAAAATTTGCTTAAGATTAAGTTATCATATCAGCAAAATATTAGTTTAACATAGTATTTTCAACTAAATATATATATATATATATATAATATATATATATATATATATATATATATATATATATATATATATATATATATATATATATATATATATATATATATATATATATATATATAATTTTTATATATTTATATATATAATATATTATAATATATATATATACATATATATATATACAACAACATACCAATTTTTATTCAAGACTTCAAGGATGAATTGACTGAAATTCGAAATGTAGGAATATATATTCAATACCTTTTAGGATCAAAAAAAACTTTTTAAACCATAAGTATATATCGTTCACATGCGTACTTAGCGTCAAATCAATTTCCATGTTCTGTATTGATATATTTTTTTTTTTTTTTTCATGCGTACATAGCGTCAAATCATTTTCAAATTTTTTATTGATATTTTTTTCATGCGAACACATATCGTCAAATCCATTTTCTAGTTCTGTATATATTTTTTCAAGGTTAAGATAGTTGTTAAATCATTTTTCAAGCTTCTGTATTGATATTTTTTGAAAAAGGGGTACGGAGCTAAAATAATAATAAATAATAATATAATAATAATAATAATTAATAATAATAAATAATAAAATAATAATAAAGATAATAATATTTAATAATAATAATAATAATTAATAATAATAATAATAAAAATAATAATAATAATAATAATAATAATAATAATAATAATAATAATAATAATAATAATAATAATAATAATAATAATAATAATAATAATAATAATAAATAATAAAATAAAAACTACTGTTTAAGATAAAAACATATGTTAAGTAAGGACAAAAGGGGAACAAAGTAATAAATCTCTTTACCCTTCTCATGTGTCAAAAGATATTGGGAACAAAGTAATAAATCTCGTTACCCTTCTCATGTGTCAAAAGATATTGGGAACAAAGTAATAAATCTATTTACCCTTCTCATGTGTCAAAAGATATTGGGAGAAAAGTAATAAATCTCGTTACCCCTTCTCATGTGTCAAAAGATATTAAGATTAATGAGTCATTCCTCGAATGTCATTGGCTGACCGTAATGGCTTAGCAAATACAGTTCTCTGATTGGTTACCCTTGAGCGTACTAAAATTGCGTAATGTTTAGGTGTCGCGTAGAGAGCAAATTTACCAACCAGTGTTCTAGTTGTGGACCTGCAGGCAAAGTGATCGCACGCATTATTGGTGTTGTGAGATCTGTGTGAAATAATAATAATAATAATAATAATAATAATTAATAATAATAATAATAATAATAATAATAATAATAATAATAATAATAATAATAATAAAATAAATATATAAATATCAATAAATAAATAAGTATAAATGAATAAAATAATAATAATAACAATATTTTGAGCGGTTGGTATAGTAAAGATTGAGATTGCTATGCTGACTTCTGCTGGTAAGTTGAAACTTCTAATTTAGTTACCTTGTTAATGAATGCTGTATGTCAGTTAGGCTAGATGAAATATAGTTTTTGTTATAGTTTTCAATATTACAATGTTAATGTAAAATTAACATTAAGATTTTAGAGGTATGTTGGAAAAAGTGTTGGTATATTTTCATTTTAAACTGAACGTTTGAATATATTTAATATTAGCAAAGCAACAGCAACAACAAACAACAACAAACAACAACAACAAACAACAACCAAACAAACAACAACAACAACAACAAACAACAACAACAAACAACAACAAACAACAACAACAAACAACATTTTCAACAACCAAACAACAACATTTCAACCAACAACAACATCAACAACTGCAACAAATGCAACAACAACAACATCAACAACTGCAAAACAAATGCAAACAACAAACGTGACATTTTTCAACAAACAAACGCACAGCAAAGAATTTATTTTATGTTATGTTGTACAAAATATGACTTTAATCAAAAGATCAATAGATCAATAGATCACAATAGATCACGAATGGTAGGAGGATAGAGTGGGGCGTTTGATTTACTGATTTACTGCTTTACTGATACGTGATTTAACTGATTTACTGCTTAAGTATGTAAAAATGTGTGCAAATTTTTTTGTTATAAACATGAAAAAGAATAAATTTTTTAGTAAAAACAAAAATGTTTAAAGAAACAAAACAAAAATAAATAAAAGTTTTGTGTTATATATAGAGTGGGTGGTTTGATTTACTGATTTACTGCTTTATTGATTTACTGATTTTACATGAATTTACTGCTTTAAAGGTATTGTAAAAATGCAAATTTTTTAAGTTATAAACATAAAAAGAATAATTTTTTTAGTAAAAAACAAAATGTTTAAAGAAACAAAACAAAAATAAATAAAAGTTTTTGTGTTATATTATACAAAATATTACTTGAATCAACAGATCAATAGATCAATAGATCAATAGATCAATAGATCATGGATGGGTAGGAGGATAGAGTGGGTGGTTTGATTTACTGATTTACTGAGTTTACTGATTTACTGCGTTTAAGCGTATGGTAAAAAATGCAAATTTAAGTTATAAACATAAAAAGAATAAATTTTTAGTAAAAACAAAATGTTTAAAGAAAACAAAACAAAATAAATAAAAGTTTTTGTGTTATATTATACAAAATATGACTTGAATCAACAGATCAATAGATCAATAGATCAATAGATCAATAGATCACGAATGGGTAGGAGGATAGAGTGGGTGGTTTGATTTACTGATTTACTGATTTACTGATTTACTGATTTACTGCTTTAAGGTATGTAAAAATGCAAATTTTTTTAAGTTATAAACATAAAAAGAATAATTTTTTTAGTAAAAACAAAATGTTTAAAGAAAACAAAACAAAAATAAATAAAAGTTTTGTGTTATATTATACAAAATATGACATGAATCAACAGATCAATAGAACAATAGATCAATAGATCAATAGATCACTGAAGGGTGGGAGGGTGGCTGGAGCGTAGTTTGATTTACTGATTTACTGATTTACTGCTTTAAGGTATGTAAAAATGCAAATTTTTTACGTTATAAACATAAAAAGCATAAAATTTTAGTAAAAACAAAATGTTTTAAGCAAAAATTAAAAACATAAAGAATGAAACTTATAAAACTTATAAAATAAAAATAGCAAACAATATATTTTAGTTGATGATTATAAAAAGAAAACGAGATTTTGAAAATAGAAATGTCTGTCTGAGACTAAACGAATGTTTACTAACTCAGCACCGCACCGGCTCTAGCACCGGTGCCGGTACCAACTCTGTCTTCTTCTCTGTCTCCTTTCTCCATCCTTCCTCCTTCCTCTTTCTTCTCTTATGCACTCCGTGCATTTCTTCTTCTTCTTCTTTTATTTCAGTTGGGGACCCTCCTCCGGGGGGTTCCAAACACCATTCATTCTTTTTCCTCATTCCTCCTTCTTCCTCCTTCCTCCTTCCTCATTCCTCTTTCTTCCTCCTTCCTCCTTCTTCCTCCTTTCTCCATCTTCTCTTATGCACTCCGTGCATTTCTTCTTCTTTTATTTCAGATGGGGAACCCCCTCCGGGGATCCCAAAACTCGCACTCGATTCAAATCCTTCCTTCTTTTCCCTCCTTCTCTCTTACGCACTCGTGCATTCATCCTTTTTAAGAAAAATTTCTCTGGAAGGAACCAGCACCCCTTCTCCGAAGGGGTGCACTCACCCGGAGCCTCCATTCCAGGCTAACGGAGGCGGCGGCACAAACAGACAAGCGAAAATAGATACCTTCGCGCAAACTATTTATTATTTATTTATTTATTTTATTTTATTTTAATTTTAATTTTATTTTAATTTTAATTTTTTTTTCTATTAAAGTTTTAATTTTTTTTTCTTTTTCTTTTTTTTTTAGGATTCCAGTTTCCAGGAATCCTTTTTCCAGTTTCCAGGAAGTCATTCAATTTCCAGGTTCCTGGAATCCTTCCAGGATTCCAGGATTTCCAGGATTTCCAGGATTTCCAGACCCCTCGGATATTCCTCTGTAACTACAGCGATATATCGAATGAATGTTATTAATAATTCGATATATCGAATGAATGTTATTAATAATTTTCTTTCGATTATATTTTTCAGTCAACCAGACCACGTAGAAAGACGATTTAAACATCGATATAGGGGTAAATATCATCGATAAATCGATTGAAACCATCAAAAATGATCTATCGATTATTAAAAACCTTCTAGGAACCAAAAACCCCCCTTTGGGTGGCTCCGCCCCCCTTTTGGGGGTAAAACCCTTGAGTTCAGGCTCAAAACCTCTGAAGTCGGTCTTCCAGACCTTAAATTCGGTCTCACCGACCTTAAAAACCCTAACCTTGACACGTCAAGCTTGAAAAACCGGATGTTGCAAAATGTTGCTTGCAACATGTGCAACTTCCGGTTGCAACTTCCGGTTGTCAGTTTGGCGGTTAGTTGTGCACCCCTTACTACTGACGTCAGTTAGTGTGAAGAATTATATAATTTTCACATTGAAGGAAATTGAAGTAAGGTAATAAAGCATCCAAATATATGCTTTTAATAGTTATATGCTATAATAATAAATGAATTTCGAATAAATATTCAAATTTAATTAATATTTCTATGAATCAAAGTAATTAATAGAACAATAGCTTTTAAAACAAAGAATCATATCTGGAAAGTACCTTATGAGCGAAGTGCCAATTTTTGGTCTACAATTTGGAAATTTAAGAGCTACATATTTCTAACTTAGGATTAATATATATTGAGAAACAAGTTCTTAAAGAAATAAGAATCAGTACATTGTACCAAAAAGTAATAGATTTATTTAATAAAAAAAAAAAAATAGAAGAGTAGAGTTAACTTATAAATATCGTAAATAGCTTATATATATATATATATATATATATATATATATATATATATATATATATATATATATATATATATATATATATATATATATATATATATATATATATATATATATATATATATAAAACAAAGTAGTAGGTGTTAAATTGAAAAGGTTTCTTGGTTTTTATGCATGTAAATCCTGAAAATAAATGATAATAACAAAAAAATCTATTAAATTTTAACTTTTAAATTTAACAAATAACAAAAGAAAAAACATACAAAAATGATCACTAACTTTGTTCTGTGGGAAATTTGTCATTGATACTTTCGGCAAATATCTTGAATTCTTGATCGGATGTTGGACAAACACACTTTTATGTCATCCTCCAAGTTCGTGGATAAGTTTTTATTTTTTTTTTTTATTATTTATACATTTTTTTGTTAAGTCTTAAAATCGGCGCTCACAAATTCAGGAAGTTGAGAACTGAAGTAAATAATGATTGCTTTCTTTGACAAACGATTTAATTTTTTTGGAAGATTCAGAAGCTGTTGAGGGAGATTTCTTAAATTTCAACATAACACAAGACAGCGATCGTTTTCGAAAAACGATTTCGTTTCCAGTCATACTTTTTGATGTCCAAGCCCCTAAAGTACTGTTTCCATGCAAACTGGGGACCAAACTATGCAAGTGACTTTTCATTCAATCTATAACAGAAATTTTTTTTTCTCCTGTTAGAGGCGGAAACATATCTGTATAACATATTCCCAAACGGAAGTGCCACATTTTAACTTTAACCATGAAACCAGCAATTTTGTCATCTGAAGTTAACACGTTCTCCGTGGGTCCTTGCATGCTAGAGTTTACCTTATTTATGTGTTCAGATATATCAGCAAGCAAGCCAGCTCTTCGCACCAGTGAATAAGTCAGAATATTTACTTTCATTTTTTATCATGAAAAAGACAATAATTTTGTTTTTAGTTGATATACTCTTATCAGAATTTTATTCCACCGATAACCACCTTACTTACATCAGTATGGTACAACAGGGATTTGAACTCCGCATCCAAATACTCGCACAACTGCTTAAAGATGCAATTTTTTGGGGACTTGCCCTTGATTTTATTGACCATGTGAATTACATCATCAAGAACAACAGCTTGCAATTCACAATTCAAAGTGAACGAAACAGTGACTTGTAACTATTTTTGATTTTACGTTTCTCGCCAATGTGACAAAGCCTTTGAGAACAAAAGTCACACTAGGATCTCCATCAGTGTAAATGCTAATACAATTACTCGATCAAGAAATTTCCGTTAGGTGTAAAATAAGAGTGTTACAGTTTGAAAAATATCTTTACCAGCGGCAGTTGTTTTGGAAAATAAACTGGTTGAATGTATCATCTCCCTGAAAAAGAATAGCAAATCCCATTAAGTAACATTTCTCTGAAAAGAATACTCCTCAATATATGATGTCCTCCCGATAACACGCCTACATACTGTGACGTTTGAAAATGGTTTCCTTTCAAACTTACGTTTTTTTTTGTTTTTGTTTTTAAACAGCTG
>JABUQX010068863.1:17500-35000 GCA_015478945.1 Trachelipus rathkii
TAATATAAAATATAAATAATAATAATAATAATTAATAATAATAATATAATAATAATAATAATAATAATAATAATATATCAATAATAATAAATAGCAATAACAATATATTAATAATAATAATATAAAATTAATTAATAATAAAAAATAAAATAGTATACTAAATCAGTAATATACAAGTAGAAAGTTATCCATACAATCCATTCCAAACAGTAATCAACCTAAAAATATTTCACAATATTATAAATACGACAGTAATAATAATAATAATAATAATAATAATAATAATAATAATAATAATAATAATAATAATAATAATAATAATAATAATAATAATAATAATAATAATAATAAAAAATTTCTCGCCAAAGATGAAAGCAGCCACCGTTGTATCCCCATGATGTATTAAAATATTTTTAGTTTTCATAAATGTTGCTAATTTCGTTCAAGCCAGATTTAATTCAGTGAAAATTTGTTTTAGAGAGCCTAAACTGTTTCTTTAAAAAACAATAATAATAATAATAAAATAAAATAATATAAGTTTTACTTTTTGCTTCCAACTCCCTAAATATTTTCTTTTGATGAAGGTATTAAATTTTATTTTAAAACTTCAAATGCAAAAGACTTCGATAAAGAGGAAAAATGCCTAAGCGGCATTATTAATGCCACATAAATCTACAAGTAACTCAAAAATCACAGTTAAACTATACCACAAAACAGGAAAACTTTCTTCCTGCTTCTCTACTCACCATGTCGTGTACCAATTCGCATGTCCCGAGTCTGACTGTACGTCGACGTATATTGGTTACATGACTAATAGATTAACAGATAGGGCATACCATCACCGCTTTAAACCCAGTAAAATATACGAACATTTATTCACTGAGCACAACAAGACAACTGTACTTCTGATATTTCAAATATTTAAAATTTTACACGATAACCGAAGATCCAACTGAAAAATAGCTGAGGCTTATTTTCATAAAACATCTAAACCAGACATTAACATAAAGTTTCAACGTTTGTCCCTTAAGTTAAATATAATATTAAATGCTAAAATCTAAATCTAAAATCTAATTGTAATTTTAATTTTTTTAAATCTAGTGTGTAAAAAATAATTCATTCTATTGTAAGAATCAAACTCTGAAGATGTCCGAGGTTTACGGACGAAACCGTCAGGATCTAATAAAATATAAATAGCCTCTTACTTCTTTTGCAAATATTCTTAGATTAATAGTTAAAAAACTAAATGAATATTCAAAAGAATATTTAGGGGTTGGAAGCAAAAAACTTATATTAAAACAAAAGATGATGTAGAACCTCTAAATAATAATATTCAAATTCAAATTCAAAACAATTTAATTCACAATAAATAGAAAATACAATTTAGTTATAATAAAAAAGATGACATAAAATTTTATATATATTGTCAAATAAAATTTTATATTCACCTAATAGAAAAGTATTCCCCTATTATGTGAAATGGTCTACTAAATTCAACACAGTATTGTGGTCCTTTGAAACCCGAAATACATTTGATAATAATGAACAATTTAGTAATTAAAACCATTAAAATAATATAACAACAATAATAATAATAATTAACAATAATAATAATATATAATAATAATGAATATGAATAATAAATAATAATAATAATAAATAAATAATAATAAATAAATATAATAATAAAAGTATATAATGAATAAATAATATAAAATAATAATAATAATAATACATAAAAATAATAATAATAATAATAATATAATAATAATAATAATAATAATAATAATATAATAATAATAATAATAATAATAATAATAAATAAATAATAATATAATAATAATAATAATAATAATAATAATAATATAATATATAATAATAATATAATAATAATAATAATAATAATAATAATTAATAATAATATAATAATAATAATAATAATAATAATAATAATAATAATAATAATAAATAATAATAAGTAATAATAATAATAATAATAATAATGATAATAACAATAATAATGATAATAATAATATAAGTTTTACTTTTAAATAATAATAATAATAACTAATAATATAATAATAATAATAACTAATAATAATAATAATAATAATAATAATAATAATAATAGTATAATTAAATAATAATAATAATAATAATAATAATAATAATAATAATAATAATAATAATAATAATAATAATAATATATAATAATATAATAATAATAATAATAATAATAATAATAATAATAATAATAATAAAATTTTTAATAAAAATAAAAGATATAATAGTAAAACAAGTTATATTACTAGTAACAGTATCAATACAGTCATTATTAACAATGAATAACAATATTACAATTTTAAACTTTATTCAGACAAGGACATTTACAGTTTACATAGTACAATATTTTACAACTACATAATAGCAATTAATTATAATAACAAAATAATTTCCCTAGCTATAAAATAATAATAATTAAAATAATAATAATAATAATATGATAATAATAATAATAATAATAATAATAATAATAATAATAATAATAATAATAATAATAATAATAATAATAATAATAATAATAATAAATAATAATAATAATAAAATAAAACTTCAAAGACTCGTTCACTCAAACTGAATCGGAGCCAGAGTAAGAACCGCGGCCGGAGTAAGAATAAAATAATAATAATAATTATAATAATATTTATAATAAAATAATAATAATAATAATAATAATAATAATAATAATAAATATAATAATATAATATATAATAATATATAATAATAATAATAATTAATAATAATAATAATAATAATAATATAATAATAATAATAATAATAATAAAATAATAATGGCTAATGATAGTAGCTAAGATTTTTACGTAGGTTGAATCCCTGGGTTAGTTATTTTATTAATATTTATTTAGATAGTATGTTTTAATTTTTTTTGTAAAATAAAGTTTTGGTAGAGTTTTCGGTTTTGATACTGTGGCATTGAGTTAAAAGTTTAGCTGCTTTATAGCTGACGCTTTGAGTGGCTTTATTTAGTCTACAGAAGGGAGGGTTTTTGTAAGTATTATTTTTTAGGTTTATTTGATTTGCTACGCGCCTTGCTGGTTTGAATGAAAATTAGCTAGCAAGAAGTCAAATGGTTATGGATAATTTTATGCATCTCTTTCAGGAGTGATACATTTAGCAAATCTTTAAACTGCAATATCTTCAGTTTTGAATAATGGTTGTGTATGCTGTAAAAGTCTCTTGTATTGCTAATGAGGCGAATATATCGCTTTTGGGTTACAATTACAGGAAGGATTATGAGTTACTTGTGGTACCGTAGATAGGAAGAAAGTAAAGTAAGTGGGGGTGTATTAGTGAATAGTAATAATTCCTAAGAAATGTAAAGAGGTAACAAAATTCTTTTAATTTTAATTACCTATATACACGTATCTCGACAGTCTGCTAACTAGGTTGTTAATATGTCTTTAATGTCAGTTTATCATCGATTGTTTATCCCAGTATTTTAGCATTTGCAGCCTATTCCAGTTCTATATTATTAATTTTAATTTTAGATGTAATTGGTTTGTTGCTTAGAAAAAATTAATGTAAGATATTTTTATTAAATTTACAAGATAGCTATTAATCTCATGCCGATTCATCTTACTTATTCTGATTTAGAGGTGTTGCTTGTCTACGGGATAGAGATTCGGCATCTTTGTCATTTATTAAAAGGCCGGTATGTCAGCAAAAGAGACTGAAAAGGCGTCATGAGACTTAATCAGATCATTTGTATATAGAGTGAAATAAAAACGTCCAGATTGAAGCCCTGGGTAACGCCGATTGACTGTTGAGTGTGCTGAATTAGTTTCCATTTAGTTTACATATTGAGATCTCTCTTTAAGTAGCTTTTAAACCAGAAGTTTGTTCCTTCAAAGCCCATTTTGTTCATTTTACATAGTAGTAGTTTTGATCAATCATGTCAAAAGCTTTTGTTAAGTCTAATAATAATAGCAGGAATGAGGCTTTATTTTCTATATTTCTGTATTTCTGTACAGTTTTTCGGTTAAGCAAATGAGGGCATCAGCATTTGAACGTCCTTTTCTAAATCCAAATTGTGAATCGTTAAGAATATTGTTTGATATGAAATATTTTGTTAACTGATTGAAAACTATTTTCTCAAATATTTTACTAATCGTGTTTGTGATAGCTATTGGAATAAATTTTTTGCTAGGGAATGGTCTCCTTTTTTAGGTATTGGGATCACTTTTGCTGTCTTGAATATATTTGGGAAAATTCCTGTTAAAAATGATTCATTGAACAAGTGTTTTAAAGGGTTGGCTATTATGTCGGCTGAGAGTTTGAGGATGTGATTGGGGATAGATTGAAAATCACATTTTTTGTGTTCTTTAGTTCGGTTATTTTTTTCTTTACATCTGCATCTGTGATTTGAATAAAGGAAAAACTGAGACTCGAAGTCCTGGGAGAAAAGTTCATATGATGTTTGACTAGGGGGCTTGTTTCTCAAGATTTGCTTACCGATGTTTACGAAGTATTCGTTTAGTCCGTCTGCGATCTTATTTTGGTTGGTTGTTAACTGATTGTTTAAATTCAGTTCTTTTATACATTGAGAGTTTTTTTTGTTATTGTTGAATAATTTATTGATTAAACCCCAAGTGGCCTTCGAGTCTTTGTTGCAATCCTGGAATTTGTTTGAGTAGTGTTTTCTTTTTGCTTTCCTAAGAACTGCTTTTAATTGTTTATCATATGTGTTATATACTTGGTATGGTATAATTTTGTTTTTAAAGTATTCGGTAGACGTTTATGTTTGGCTTGATATGAGTTTAGCAAAGCTGTGTTACGCCCATGGGTTTTGAATTCTTTTAGAACCAAGTTTTTTCGTTTTAATAGGGAATGATCCGTCCGTAGCATTTATTTATATATTTACGAACTTGCAACCCTCATATTCGAGATGCCTATGTTCTCGCTGTATGTGAATGAAAGTCAATTTCATTCATTTTGTTTTATGTATTTCAGCCTTTGATGTTCACCATCTTGTCTGTATTTTATGGGTGGTGAAATTTTGAGTTTAGATAGCATTTTTTGCAAGAGAAAATGATCGGACATATCACTTTTTATTACGAAGGTTTTACGTTCCAGTTTAGGTTCCCCCAGATATGATCTATTAAGGACGGACGTCTATTTTCGACGTTGTTTGGACGTGTAGGTAGTGTTATGTAATTGACGAAACCATTTGATAACATTAAGTTTGAGAGAGAGTTAGCCCGATTTGCAATGTTCTTGTTGGATAGAGATCAATGTTGAAATCACCCGTAATTATTACTTTAGAGTTAAGAAAATGTGTTTTGATAATTTCTTTGAGAGCATTTATGAACTCTGTTTTAGATGAATTTTGGGGTCGATAGACTCCCATTACAATTAGTTTATTCGATTTTATTTTAATTCGAGTTTGCTAGTGCCTCTATTGTGGTTGACGAGTGAAATTATGACTTCATGAGATGTATACAGAAAGCCATTTTTTAAAGTAAAGTGAAACTCCCCCCACCCCGTTTGTATAGCTTTGAATTACTATCTGCTTCAGGCTACCTGATGGGTTATAACCCGTTGTGTATGTTCATTCAGAAATGTTCGGTTAGTACTATGCAGTCAATTGTGATATTTTGGTAACTTAGATAGTCAAAAAAGTATTGTGATGTTGTTTAAGACTTCTGATGTTGTGGTGGAGAAGAGAGAAGTGGCTCAGTTCAGGGGTCTTTCGATGTTTCAAATTGTCGGAAAGATATCTTCAAAGGCTTTCTAAAAGAACTTGGCCAAAGAGGTTTGTCAAGTATTTATAGGAATTATTATTATAACGTACCAAATTATCGGCAAAAATTGTAAAACAGGTACGGTCTTGACCTACTCTTATCGCGCTTGTGTTAAAGTAATAGAATTGTGATATTTATACTAAAATAAGTTGTTATTAATAATAAATTGTAATAATAATAGTACTAAATAAAATAATAATAAATAATAATAATAATAATAATAATAATATAATAAAATAATATAATAATAATAATAAAATAATAATAATATAATATATATAATAATATAATAATAAGAATAATAATAATAAAAATAGCAAAGATAAAAAATAAATGATAAAAATGATAATAAAAACAAAAATAAAGGGCAATTTACGATAATAATAATAATAATAATAATAAATAATAATAAAATAATAATAACATAATTAAATAATAATAATAATAATATAAAAATAATAATAAATAATAAATAATAATATAATAATAAATAATAATCAAATGAAAAATAATAATTATATAAGAAATAATAATAAATAATATTTAAAAATTTATAGTGTTTTTTAAATGATAGGCAAGTTTGTTAGTTATATTACAGATATTAAACTAACAATTTAATAGATTACAATTAAATAAAACTATAAAGATTTATTTCATTATTATCAAGTCTGTATTAATAATTATTTCATATTATTATTATTATATTATTATTATTATTATTATTATTATTATTATTATTATTCATTATTATTATTGATTATTATTTTATATATATTATTATTAATCATTATTAATTATTATTATTATTATTATTAATTATTATTATTATTAATTATTATTATTATATCGCTAATCATTCTATTTGTATATTGCTTTTAATTATCATTTTTATAATAATAATGATAATAATCAATAATAATAATAATAATAATAATAATAAATAATAATAATAAATAAATAATAATAAATAATATAATAATAAAATAATAATAATAATAATAATAATAATAATGATAATAATATAATAAAATAATAATAATAATAATAATTAATAATAATAATAATAATAATAGATAATATAATTAATATAATAAATATAATATATAATAATAATAATAATATAAAATAAATTAATATATAATAATAATAATAATATATTAATATATAATTTTAATTATAAAATACATAAAAATAATAATAATATTTAAATTAAGAAACATTACATATACAATCGAGTACAAATACAATACATAATACAATAAAATAATATAATAAAATAATAATAATAATAATGATAATATAATATAATAATAATAATAATAATAATAATTAATAATATGAATAATAATAATAATATATAATATAATAATAATAATAAACTAATAATAATAATAATATAAATATAATAATAATATAATCTAAGATTTAATAATATTACAATAATATAATATAAGAATATTATAAATTTTTTTAATAGTTTAATTTTAGATAATAATACTAATTAATAATACATATAAATTATAATATAAATAAATAAACGAATATGAATGATAATAATAATATAATATATAGTAGTAGTAGTAATTAGTATTATTTATATAGCATTTTTTGAAGTCTTACTTGTAATGACAATATAGTAATAGTATTAGTACTTATTTATATAGCATTTTTTGAGTTTACTTGTATTTCATATAAAATTCATTTTTTATTCTTGAGGTAATCGTTATTGACTTATAAGCACAGTTTACAATAATATGACTGTTGGTCTATGCTTTTTCTAAAACCTATTGAAAGGAGGAATTTAATGTAGCAATATTTCCTAGATTATATCTCTTTGAATTTGATTATTATGAAAGTTAAGATATTAGGAAGTTACATGCCTTATTTGTAGTATCATTGTGCTTTCCTTTAAATAGAGCTAGACTACATCAAATAGGTTGTTCAAATTGTAATATTTATAGTTTTTAAATAAAGGGTGCTGTATGCTCATAGAAGTTTTTTTAGTGGGCTTAACAGTCAGATGAAGCATTTTTGCATCAAAATAACCGAATAAATAGCTGATTTGCTAGCATGCCATAGACTGGAAGACCAATATAATATAGATGTTGGTGTATATGTGCATAGTATATATTTTTCATTTTATTATAAGGAGAGGAATTTTTTTCAAAATTTGACTCAGTATAATGAATAATAAATAATAATAATAAAATAATATAATAATAATAATAGAAATATAATAATAATAATTTAAATATATATAATATAATAATAATAATAATGAATAATAATCAGAAAATAATAATAATAATAAATAATAATTAATATAATAAAAATTATAATAAAATAAATAAAATAATATATAATAATATAATAATTTATGTAATAATATATATTTACTACTCTACTCTAAACTACTTACAACTACACTATACTACTTACTACTACTAACTACTACTAATAATAATAATTAATGAATAATAATAGCGATAATAATACATAAATAAAATAATAGATAATAATAATAATTAATAATATAATACATAATAATAAAATAATAATAATAATATAATAAACTAATAATATAAAAATAATAATAATAATAATGATAAATATATAATAGAATAATAATAATCATTAATAATAATAATAATAATAATAAAATAATAATAATAATAAAAATAATATTATAATAATTAAATAATAATATATAATAATAATATATAATAATTAATATAAATAATAATTAATAAACAATAAATAATAATATAACTAATAATAATAATACAAATAATAAAATAATATAATAATCAATAATAATAATAATAATAATTAATAATAATAATAATAATAATAATAATAATAATAATAATAATAATAATAATAATAATAATAATAATAATAATAATAATAATAATAATAATAATAATAAGTAAAAATAATAATAATAATAATAATAAATACAATAATAATAATAAAAAGAGGTTTTTTTATTATTTAATAAATAATAAAATATCAATAATATTTTTGTCACAGAAGCAAAATCATTGATAAGAACAATAATATAAAATAATAAATAATAAATAATAATAATCAGTCAAAATACATATCACCTTTCATTTAGCATTAAATTTGCATTTAAAATTATTTTTTACTTGGAATTGGTTTCTGGGGTGACAAATACGTCCTACGAGATCTTACAATTTAATACACAGTAAGAAAACTTATATTTAATAATAAAATCAATTTCTTAACTTTAAAAAAATCATTTTTCATAATAGATGTAAGCTTATAATAGGAGAGTGGAAAAGAGGATGTTTTACTTATTATTTTGATAATAAATTCTTCTAGACTTTTTTATACACGAAATAATTAGATTTTTGAATGTCTTTAGGAAATTAATTCCAATGATAAAGTAAAGGATTAACAATTAAAGCTACTAACATTTATCCAATTAATTTTAACATTAATCGTAACATTGGACGATTCCTTATTTTATTTTATATATTAATTCAGATTTATAAATAAATATATAATACTAAAATGTATCATATTATTAACATATTTCTTTTTAAAGAGTTTTTTTTTATCTCTTCACTTATTTTATCCCTCGAGGCTACAGGATGATAAAAAGTTTTTTTTGTATTTAATTTATTGTTGCCTCACACGCACTAAAGCCAAAATGGAGGCAGAAAAAAACAGACTCATTCCCATTTTTTGATTATTATATTAGAAAATAAAAATGGCAAAGGAAGTTTTTAATTTTTTTTTTTTTTTATTATTTCCTAATTTTTGAGAATTCATTTTTTTTTCTTTCTTTATACTTTTTTATAATGTATTTTCCTGATACAGTCATTTTTCATATTCGTATTTATTACTGATTTTAAATTTTTTATTTGCATTCTTTGTGTTTTTATGTTTTCTTTTGCTTTTGGTAAAAAAGTATGTGAACAAAAATACTTTATTTTCTAAATAATTTTTGTTTTTTTTAACTTTTGTTATGGCCAATTTTGGTTGGGCTTCTCGACACGACATCCGAATATCTAATAAAACTTATTTATGCTCTTATGCGTTCACACACACACACACACACCACACACACACACAACACACACACACACATATATATATACACACATACACATACACATACATATACACACACAAACACACACACACACACATATATATATATATATATATAATATATATATATATAGATATTATATTTTTAATAATAATATATGATAATAATATATATATGTATATATATATGATTTTGTTTTCCTACATATCTTATATCGTATATCTCGATTGTATATGATGCCAAATATAAATGTATGCTATATATAATATACATATATATATATATATATATATATATATATATATATATGGAAGTGTAGGACGATATTTCTTGGTCGTGTAAACACTGATTCTACATTACCACCTTCAAAAACAAACAAATTGTCTCATTTACACCTTACTTAGGAGATTGGTTCATTTTGATGCAGGGTAATGCCAAACCCCAAGCAGTTTGAATAGTATATGAAATAATAAATGATGCCACATTAAACTCTATTTGGAAGGATACAATCCAGATCTCAATTCCATTGAACATATCTGAAACATTATGTGACAAAGACGGAGAAGTCATTCACCCACACTTACCCTAAATCAACTCCAGAAAGCACATGGGAGAGCATGGGAAGATCTTTCACAAGATGCCATATGACATTTAATCACGAGCATGGAAAGGTTTTGCTAAGCAGTAATTATATCAGGTTGCAACTAAAAAATATTATGGAGCACCGAAATAGTGTATAATGGAAACAATGATTGTCTAAACAGTATTTCTTTCTTGCTACTTCTTTATAAATTCCTCTGGTTTTATTTATTGCTAGCTAGATAAATAAATTGCATGAAATATAATCATTGGGACTCAGGCATGCTAAATATGACATTTATCATTTGTATCATTTACCTACTCTGATTGAATACATCGAGTCATCTCAAATATAAACCTCAAAATAACGTTATGGCATTATTTTGCGATCTCTCTCTCTTCGTCTCTCTCTCTCTCTATATATATAATAATAGTATATATATACTATATAAATTATATATAATATAATAAATATATAATTTAAATTGAGGACTCCATTTTAATTTAGGGTAAGGGAATTTCTTCTACCCATTTATATTAGATCATTCCTAAATGAGAAACATTTATTCATCTTAGTAACTCGAAATTTGACATTTATAAAATCTTAAGATATTATCATATAGTATCAATCTCTGTAATATCCATATACAGAAATCCAAGTTTTGATCTCAACTTCCATTTATGGGACACAAATAAGATTTCGCATGATTCTACACCATAACCATATACATTAAATAATACTTATATATTAATATTATATTATAATATTAATAAGTTATATATATTATTATATTATTTATATATATATACTATAATAATATTATATATAATATAAATAATATATATATTACTATAATATAATATATATAGTATAAGTATATTAAAATAATAATTCAAATCACTATAATAAACTACAAAGGAGTTTAGATGTTTCTTTGAAAACACGTAATAAAATAATTTATATTTTATAATGCTAAATACAATATAATTTTAAACCTTTCCACCTTTGGGCAGAAACAGTTCTATTAGAATCGATTCTTGATCTATCCATTAATATTCATAACTATTCGACAATACAGTTCCATTTCAGTTCCCAGCATAATGGGACAGACAAATTTTTGGAAAGGGCTAGAGAACAAGACGAAGTAATTAGGTTAAAGCAATGTATTGATGGTACTTAGTCATCTAGTTATTTCCCAGTTCAGCTACTTTTTGAGAAAGCTTTCCTTCTAATATTTGTTTGCGAAATATAAATAGTCCTATTATCTGAATGAATTATTGCCCAAAGTTGTCAACAATATGACTTGCACAAGGAAAAAGGGGAATAAATATTATTAATTAATAAAATAAAAAAATTCGGGTCCTTATTACCATTCTTGTCTGATAGATGATAGAAATGATATGAAAAGACTTTTATTAGAAAGAATTACATTTAAAAAAAGTTTCTTGGATAAATTATTTGATTAAAAAAACAATATTTAAGAGGGGCTGGCAGATTAAATTTAATTTTGTAAAAACGTTATAAGAGACGATATATAATTTTCTTCTATATTTATCCATGATCATACAGCAAATGTATTGATTTCCAAATGTTTAGTGTATTTTGTCGTGATGTCAATCCCATTATAATATTAATTTTAGGGATGAAATATGAGTGTATTAAGTATTTAAGTTAGAGATTTATACGTTTAATAAGGAAAAATTATAGGATTAGGTATAAATTAATGTTATATAATAGTTATGTAACGGTATTATGTACTAAGGTTATATCTAAGTATAGTCAAGTGATCTAGATATATTACTAACTATTATATACTTACCTATATAATTATATAAAAAAAATTTCCATTAATGTATACATTATACTACAAAACAAATTACTTATATTTATTTCACTCTATTTCTCACGCTAATAAACCGTCCTAGACGGTGGAGTCAAACCCTGTCGCAAACAAGTTAGGAATTGTCCATGGGCCTCTTATCATCACCATACACACCAGGGCCCCTTTTATCTTCGTAAACATAGCATCGTGAGTTTGGTTCTACTTTCTTACCCACACCTGATCATTGCGTTCCATAAACCCCCACCTTTTCAGGGCGTCCATCACCTGGACCGCACACATCCCCGCTCTAAATCACCCAAACAATCATTATTTCCACTATGTCGTACGCCGTCTTATTCTACCATTTGCTGAGAGCTAAGCACCAATAGCAGTAAGCCTTTACATGACGTTACATCTTCTATTCATCCATTTCTCTCGATTTATGTCCGGAAACAATTCAAAATGGATCACTAATTGTCTCTTCGGGTAAATATCACTCATTTTCCATCTTCACACCGCCCCCCCCACTCCTTCTTTCTTCCCGGTCTCTTTTCCTCTCTTCTGGTCCCCCCACTCATCACTCCACCTCTCTCCGGCCCCCGATCTTAACTCCTTGTTTAGTTGTAGTCCCGACTCGACCAACAAAGTCCAGGTCCTCAGAAATCGTGTATATAGAGTTTTTACCTGTCTCTGTCAACAATGTTCTGTTTCCTCCAAACAGAGGATACAAGACCAACCCCTAAAGAGTTAGTTCATTCAATTCTTTCCCTCTATTCACCCTCATCATTCACTCGCTTTAACCGTAACTCCCAAATCCTAATAGTCCGCGCATCTTTTTATTTCTTCCCACCGATCTCTAAATGTTTTAATTCTCTCCTCCCTAAGCTATTTAAACTTCAGTTTCTCATAATTCATTATTTATTATCACAAAATGGCCCTTCTATCTGTACTGCTATGCACAACCTTAATTATAATCATCTGTTATTTTTCAGTTTTAAACTTGTTTGATACATCAATTGTCATCGTCTCCTGGGATGAGTTGAGGCTAGGTGCAATATCCAGAAAGCAACGATGACAATATGTTGCAAGAGGATTTTTATTCAATGCGACAATTTCTCTAGGAAAAAATGATAGGAGAATAGTACCACTTTTATTTAAATTAAATAGCAAATAGTCACTGACGTATGGGAAGTGGGGCAGGAAGCGGCATAGTAATCAACACTGACTCTACCACAAGGGACAGATCTGGGGCGGCCTTGAGCTCATATATACAAATCTAATATAATCACGCGGCTCTCGTTGCTGCCGCTGCCCTGGAGTTTTATTTCGGCTGGCCGTCGGAGGCTCGCGAAGAGTTGCTCTTTGTTTTAGGCATGGGCTTAATCTTTGAAATATATATATAGTATACCTATATATTACTATATATTACCCGTATATATATATATATTATGATATATATATATATAATAAATATATATTACCTGTAGGTGTATTATTTACCCTATACTAACATTACGCTTTCAGCATATACTACCTAATACGGTGGTCGGTACATATAATATGATTACTACGGGTGGGCCACCCACCTCAGTGGGTGTATATAATTAACCGTTCTACCTGGGTATCTAATCATTAACATATACCTGCGCGTATAGAGAGCTCACCAGTGGTCATCGTAATAAGTGACTCGAGCGTATAGGATAGGACATGTCAGTATTGTGAGGAGACACCGGTGGGGCTGTTAGGGTGTGTGCCCAAGTGAGTCATTACGCTTGCAGCCGCTGAGTGCTCCACGCTGCTAGTTAACAGTTCTATCCCATTTGCCACCTCGCGCAGCCATTGTTAGTTCGAACTACTGTTCTGAGTACGTACCCGATTGCGCGAGTGTTCATCCGGTAACCCCCGAGTACGCGCCCTTCAGCGCTCATAGACGCGACCTATGCCTTTCCCGCGAGTTTCGCTCTAGGAGCCCTCGGCGCGTGGCTCTTATTGCTCTCGCTGAATCTGCAGTGGCCTCAGAGTATGCAGACTGTGACGATCAGTCGTTCCTTGACGCGGCGTGCGCGAGCTCACGCTGAGATGCGGCACTGGTCTCTCCTGCCAGCCCTTTAACTTATGTGGTATGTCTCTAGGTCATCACGGACTGAACTCCCTGGATATGCCCTGTATACCTAGTCGATATCTCCCATTCCGTCTTTAGTATTACACTTACCCGACTCTTCTAGGCATGCGGGTACCTGCACCTCCGCCTCCCCACTAACACTCTGGAGTCCTGCTTGCATGTTCAAACTACACATTTAAATGTTTTAGCGATTTTTTGTATAAAGGCTACCCTATGCCGTGTTGGGCATTCACTTCACTTCTCTCCTCTATCTCGCCATCCCATCTTACACCTCTCACCATCGTCATGCACCTTCTATCATCGTACTTAATTACTCCTCACCCGGCAGCTCCATCCACATCCTGTAGCTTCTTCCCCTTTTTCATATATCCCTTATTGACCTACTCTCCCACTCTTATCTTTGTTTAATAGCACCCTTTCCACGTTTTCGACTGTTCCTCTCTGCGTTCCATGGAAGTTCTCTTTACTCCTTCTCCTGTGAATATATATCCTATCATACGTGAAGTTACATCTACTCCCACCTGATTTCAGCTGATTTATCAATCAGTCCAATACTCAGCTCCTGATTCTGGGTTTCTTATAAATATGCCTTTAACTGTGTAAGGGTAGTTGTCAAACAGTCGACTCCTGGGAGCCGAAGGTTGTTGCCACTTTATAAGATAACATTCTCCATATGTTCCTGAGGCCACAAACCATAATCACACGGCTACATATCCGTATTTATTCACCGCCCTGCTCCACCTGGGCTCACATCGCATTCTACCTTAGATATTGTGAACATACGCGATCTCGGGTCTCAGTATGTTATTCGAAAATTTCCACATATTGCGGATCTCATGGTTCTGCCATGATCGTCTCTTTTTCGCATCACTCTCCATATAATTATTTTTCTTCTTGTTGACAACTGCACGCTTTTTCACACTATCATCTGAGATCTCCATCAGATCTTGTGTTCTTTCGGAGCAAGCTGTTCTTTTTCCGCCTCAAGACGTCTCTTTTCGCACTATCATTTTTTCTTTATACTCCACTCTCCTTTACATCTACAACATTCTCTCTCCTCTGGGTATAATATAGTTCTATAACTAACACGGACTTTTTCTCATCATTTAAGACCTTCTCTTTCTCTCGTTTTCATCCTCCTATACAACGATTCTTACGTTATCATCTCTCCATTAGTGCATCTATCCCTTTCTCTCTTGTTTTACCAGTTTCTAAATGTTCAGTCTTCCTGGTTTCGGGGTTTATAGAGGTTATTATTTCACCTATCGAGTACGAGGCTCTACACTAGCGAGACCTGTGATCCGGTTAAAAGATGATTTGCCACGAGAGTCTGTGCATTATATACCATTAGCTGTATTTCGATTTGTTAATATAAGGATCATCCTCGACTCTTTAGCCGGGTGTTGTTATCCTCTACTCATATGTAAAACTATTCGTAACACGAGTCTCATTCCTAAATAAAAGGTCCGAGTCTCCTATGGCGAGAGTAAAATATTCACACGACTCATGGGCATGCGACATATTGCTTAACGAGGACATTCCATCAATCTGAATCTTTTCTCCTCTCCTTCTCTTTCTTTTCTTCTCACAGAAACCGCCTTTACCACAGCCCCATCTTGCTAACTACTACATTCAAGCACTTTTCGGGGTATGAGCCTTTCTCGTACTTTCCCTTCTCTTTCTCGTCCTCATCCATCATTTATTCTATCTCTATCTCACCAGTATTACCGGTCTACACATTTTGCCCTTGTTTACATACCATTACTTTTCTTCTCCTAGTTGGATCCTCTTTAGTGGTGGTGGCTACTATGTATTAATGTACCCACGTTTCTTTTTTCAAAGAGCTAATGCTCTTAAAAATAGTGCAAAATTATATTACTATTTCATATTGTAAACTTCACTATGTCTAATACTCTATCTTGCCAAATACTCTCAGTATGCTGACTAAGTAGATCACAAATGCTCCATATATTATATTATTATATATATATATATTTATATTATATATTATATTTATATATATCATACTTTCATCTTCCTTCGTAATCTTACTCCCTTTTACTATTTATCTAATATATAGGCTATTTTTGGCGTCTAGTTAGGCTAGTTTTTAACGAAGGCACAGTTGATCAGTAAACTCGCTTATGTCGGCGTCTGAGCTTAATTAACGGACCAGCCACGCATTGTGACGAGAACATGCAGATTACACGAGAGAACCTTAACTTAACTAAATGGTACTTTAATTAATACTAAAACCGGCAATCTCTTCTCCGCATAAGTTACTGGGCTCTACGAAAGTCCGAATGGGGGTTCATGCTTGTCTCACTCCGTTTTTGCGGAGGGAATAGCAGGGGCACGTGCTCACCGTGGGACCATCAATTCTACCAGAAACGTTCTAGATACCAACGGGGTCACGGGGTTAATCCGGGCAGCATACCACAGCGGACACGGAGTAAGAAGTTGGGATACCGGCCAGCGGTCGGGTCAAGCGGGGGGTTTGAGCGTTGAATAAAGACGTATAACAGGAGCAATGTCGCATCCCAAACCAGAATGCAGACAGAAAGAAGGCCATTCCTACCTTCGAAGGTCGATCAACCACAAGAACTGTTCCCGAGTTGGTCTTAGGGGACAGAGAGATTGATCCTGTCGAAGAGAGCGAGCGAGAAGGGTGTTGACACTGGAGACTTGAATCGCGGACATCACCCACCACACGGTGAGGAAGGATGGGTGGACAAATCAGATCCTAGCCAAAAACGGCCAATGAGCTACTCAGAAACCTAGACGAAGGGCCGAAGCAGTATAACCCGGGCCCCAGATTCTTAAATGGCACTATGCGCCATGGCACCTATCCAGGTAAGACAGACCGGGCGGGGAACGGGACCTCAAGGAAAACGATCGCGCGTAAAGGAGTGGGGGTGTGCATCGGCGGCTGTGGCGAAAAAACGTTCTAAGGGGGATGGAGAGCTGGATTCAGGTAGAGGTAAACCCATCGAACTAAGTAAAAACAGACGAGAAAGGGTCTCTAGTGGGAAAAGCATTCGAACGACAGGGGTGACCCTACACGGCGAGG
>JABUQX010068864.1:0-16736 GCA_015478945.1 Trachelipus rathkii
TCCTAGCCTCTCCAACCCAACTCCCACCAACCGCCCCTTTCAGTCGACTTCTTCGAACCAACGCCAGGACATACTCGCATGTGGGACTATCTCTTTCTCCCCCGCACACCGGGATATGAGTAGTAGGGATGTCTGTAATGTGTTATCTAGAAGTGGGGTGTGTCACTCCCTGGTATATCACCCTGCGTAATGCCACTGCTGCCGATCATAACATGGTTGGTCTTACCGTAATATGTTGCCTGGAGGATGAGTGTGTGAAGAATCTGAACGCAAAAGAAAAAGGCGCACCATTAAAAAATGGGGGGTAATTTCATTTCAAGTATGCGTGTACTCTCCCTCTAATTATAATTATTAATTAAGGTCATATAAGTATTAATTATAATTCAGCATAAACACCCTAACTATTCACACATGATTCAAAACCAAATTGGCGAGCTTACACTGATTGCATAGAAATGGACTCTACCGTAATCTTATATCCCACGATATGTGACAAACTTTTTCCATCAACTCAGCAAAACAATAACACGCACTCCACTCCAAACGACAACACAGATTGAGAGACAGCATCCAAAAAATTCATCCCACATGGCTAACTTCAAATAATTTGGCCCCAACCTCTCACCAGAAAGACACCCTAATAAAATAAATGAACTTTCCTCAGACAAATAGACCATTCCAGACTAACTAAACCAAATCACAGATCTTAATAACAGAATAAATGCCTTAATTGATTCATATCCAGAAAGGAATGCGCCTTTTTATACAATGTCACTCTCTCCGGCGCGCACAAATGCGCTAGCATTCATCTTAAAGACATACACCTTGAGAACACAAAATCATAAGTCTCGGCAACAACAACAAAAATCCACAACACAACAACAATCAACCCCCCCCCCCCCCATATATTCTTTATGTAAGCAAAACAAAGAACCAAGTCCATAAAACCAATGCAACATCACAATGTCATACTGTTCAAAAATTAGCCATAAACCCACAATCCCCACCAACAGACAAACAGTGAAATGACTTAAAAGTTTAAAAATCAAGCATAAAAGCCTCCAATTTCTACCAATATACAAATAATTAAACGACTTAAAAAATTATAAACCAATCACCACCATCAAAAACATAAACAACTCACAAACAGTGGGACCGGACCAGATATTCAATATTCATATCAAACACTTGGGTATAAAATCAATCACATCTCTGACTCAAATATTAAGCGCTGCTTGGAAAACTAACATTCTCCCTCCACTCTGGAAACAATTCTTATATATATAATTTATATACTAAGGCTTAATGAACCATTTAGAAACCCTAATTCGTATAGATCATCTCTTAACTTTCAGCAATATCTAAGGTATTTGAAAAACTAAACCTGAAAAGAATTTATCTCATCATTCCTTTACCAAACTCACAACATGGATTTAGACAGAAACATTCCACTACCATTCTTCCAACCAATTTAACATAACACACAAATCATCCCTACTGGTTTTACCCAATCTTCTTCTTCCCCTTCTGGCACCCTCCTGCTGCAATAGACATTAAGAAGATATCTCACAGTCACACATTCTAATAGACAAAATGTAAAATGCAAATATGACCACAAAAGACAAGGAAATGATAGCAAATATTTATCCAGCGATACAGCCAGAGTCACACAATGACGCCACTCCTCCCGTACATGCAAATTATATAGCAGAGTCTCTCAGGGGGTCATCCTCTCGCCAACACATTTTATTCTCTTTTTGCATGAACTCTGCTATACAGACACCCTGAGAAATTATAGTTAAAACTATTCCATCAATAGATCAAGTAGAGAACCACTACATTATATAGAACAACTGGAAACCCAGTCTAATACCAACAAGAGGCAATGCACAGTCACAGATTTATACCTATTCTCACAATTCATATATACCACGTAACCCTTAGAAACCGCCCTCGTGGCGCTAGCCGAGGTTTTGTCTCAGTCCCACCCCGCCGCTCATCATTATCGCGTCTTTATCTGAGGAGCTTGGTTCAAATCCTTCTCGCTGTAGCAGTTCGGGTTTTTCTCTACTCTCTCCGGGGTCTAATAAATAATAATCACCTCTGACTTGCCCCAACACCGATTGGTGAGACGCTTCGGTTCTTGGTATCTCGTTCCGTGCCTAGAGAGACTCACCGAGCATTTTTCCTGTGGTCCACCCTCCCGTGTACCCTTGTCCTTTTCAGTTCTCACTTTCACCTCCGCTTCTTTCTTTACCTTTACCCGGCCTTTCAATTCCCCCTCGCACTAGGGGATAAAGCAAACGTTTCATACAGGTTAGTTCTTAATTTTTCTCTTCTTATTTTTTTTTTGTTCTCTTGTTCACTTTTCTTATTCTTTCTACAACCTCAAACTAGCCACTCAAGGCTAACAACAAAGTGATTGCATCTCTTCAAATAGAAGATTATCAAACACTCAACCAGCATTATTTGTATCAAATTAATAGTACCCTCTTTCTCTCCTCCTCCATCAAACACCATCATCCCTCCTCCCTCTTCAGTCCCACCATAACAAAAAAATCAATCCACCCATGCTTTCCTTAGTTTTATCACACTTTTGAATACATAAAATTAAACTCACCGCTTACAAAGGCATTTACTCAGGGGCCAACACCAACTGGCCCCAGAAGGTTTGTCCTTCCCACCAGATATCTCCTCCTACCTCCTCCTCCTTCTAAGAGCCCCCTCCTCTTCCGGATACTCCACGGATACGTCCTCATACCCTTCCAGTACCCCCTTCTTTTCCCACACACTATGGCACTCTCCTTCTTGGACCCTGCCCCAAAGATCACATAATTTTCCACACATCCGCTTTGCACAGAGAACCCCGCTCTTAGAACACCTGTTCTAATAATAATAGCCTCTTCTAGTCGTTAATCAAATCGAGGCGTGTTTGTCCTTTGGTCCCTTCCCCACCACCTACCACACGGGTGGATCCGGGATGCGGTCGAGTAGAGTATACACACTCGGCAGACGAGATGCGTTCAGTATTGAGATCAATCGACGATCCACACATGTCGCGAGCACACGAACGCCACCGTTATGGAGGTCTGTGCTTACTGTACCGTTCTTATTTTTCTCCTATGGCATTCACTATAGCTTCATGATCCACATCTTCTAATACACACCCCGTGCTACCTCGTGCCACTGCCCTCTTCACTTTATCCACCCATAACCTCACAACCCTCACACCTTCCCATCCGCTCCATTACCCTTCCTCACCACCCCCTCTGCATTCACCATCCACAGCCTACTCTTCCCCATCTCCTTCTTCCCACCATATCACCTCATACCATTGACCCTTCGCACTACCCCATCTCTCTACCACTTCGTAATACTTCATGGATTACTCTTGTGTTTAAAGAATTGTATAATTATAATCTATTATCATACTATATTCATTCTATATATTTTATATATATATATATATAACTAATATTTATATATATATATATCTATTATAATATAATATATATATATTATATATATATTTATATATTATATATCAACCCCACCTTCTCTCCCAAGACTGGGGGTATGGTGTGTAACATGCATCTGGAAACAGAAAAGCAGTGAGGATATGAACAAGTCGAAAGAACGCCCAAGCCTTCCGCCTTCCGCCCTTTATACCTTTGTTAGTGAGAACCGAGCCAGTCCGAAAATACCAAAGAGCTTCTGGACCAATGTCAAGACGGATCCTCACTATGGCAGTCTCTAAGATCGATTGCCTTGGCCAGGTGGCTAACAAATACACCCTCACCAAAAGCCCCGCCATCATTCTGTTATACACCTTTCTTCTGCCTCCGTACTAACATTTCTCACTTCCAGGCATTTCCCCTTTACTGATCAATCCCACTTTTTTCTTCGTTTCTCAGCAGGTAATCAGATTCCCAGCACACTCACCATATACATCCGTTTAACTACCGACTATCCTCCATAAATTCATATGAACCAAACCATCCTCAACGATACTTGTCATTATATTCTCCTCATTTATCCCCTTTCTTCACAACCCCACACTTTAAATACGATTCATCGTCTCTTTTTTGATTCATCAATTCTTTCCGCTTAACCCATGCTAAGATTGTCCATTATACTGAACACTATTGTACTTAGATCTATAACATCTTATTCCAGACCATAGTCATCTGCTATTATAACTTTAACACAGGTAACCAATACTCTCAAGTCATAGTTTAACATTAATGTTTTTAGTCCCTTTACATCATCAGGTTTAAATTGTTCACACACTCCAGCCACCTTCCTGCATTCACACAGCTTACTTTAATACCTACAACTGTTCTCTTTCCGTTTCGCCTTTTCAATCCCACATATATCAAAGAATTCTTGAAACTCAGAACACTTGTTCCAGCTGCTCACTCATCTAACACAACACAGCACTGACGGACTGCCCTCACTCACAAATATAACCTACTCTTACCCACGTTTACTTTCAAACCCCTCTTTTACACAACCGGCTGCAAGACATTTCTCCTAGCCAACTGCCCTCCTCAAACCCCCTTGCAGATTCACCACAACCATCATGGTACCGCATATAATAGGTAGGGGCAACAACCACGTCACTCGCCTCATCCTCCATCATCTAACCGCACAATTTCCTGCCGACCTGCCCCATGACTACGAGCAAGCCCACCTCTATGATCTTTACAATATCCATATTGAATAAACCATGGAGACATACAGCATACCTGCTCACCGCGTTATCCCTAATATAAGCTAATGCACTTTCGACACAATTATTCTTACAACGCACGCTTCACTATTGTCATACATACTTATTGATCTCCATTCAGAAGCTACACAACACATATATCACTAACAACATGTCATAGAGCTTCTCTATTAATCCTATCATATCGCCTGTTGCTAAATCCATAAAACGCTACAATACAATTTACTTCTTTCTCCCTCTTTGTTTCAATATAAGAATTCTGATCCCACATTATCCTCCTACACTGATCCCTAAACGGCACATATGTTCTTCACTCGATCAATTCTCTTCAGGTCACGAAATCGAACTCTTTTAACCAATACCAGCATATTATTTCTTTACTAACGCTCAATAAACTAATTGCCCTATAATTCCTACAGTTCCCCTCATCTCCCTTACCCTTATATAAGGGTATAGTCCATGGGCCAGCTAGCTAAATTTAAGGAAATAGTATAATTTGGGGTACTAAGTTTTCTTTTCACTGCAGTTAGATAGGTTTATTAGGATGTCAAAAAACCATGATTGCCATCTCAAAGTGGTAGCTAATAAAAATGGCGGGCAATTCAAGATAGCGGATGTTGACAAGTTTTTCAAAAATCAATTTGTATCTCGAAATCTATTCATCAGTTTTCATTACTATTTTTTTTAAATTAAAGCTCTACATGTTTGCTTCAAACTTTATTTATGCCTTTTTTTTTGGTAAAGTCAACCGTTAATTAGTAATTAAAGAACTGTTCAATGAAAATTGTTTTTTTTTGTTTAAATTATTTTTTTAATCAAGATTTTACAAAATATGGTGTGGATTAGAAAAAAAAACTTCAAGTGAAAAATGTAGTGTAATAAATTATCTTTAATTTGATGTTTACATGTTTGGGTCGGATGGTTCAAAACACATGGAAAGATGAAATTGAGTTTATTTCACTTGAAATCCACAGTTTACAAAATAACTGCTACAAAAGAAAAAACTTCAGACACTCTCTTCAATCAAATCAACCGTTAATATTGATGGAAAGGTATATAAAGTGCCAGATAATTTGACATACTACGATTTGTTACTGTTACACTATGTGAGGACTAAAACTACATTAGAAGAACACCTTACATCAAAAACAAGCTATTCCAGAAGCAGCAAAAAAGTTAAAAGATGATTTGAAAAGCATCGAAAAACCTCTCGAGTTTGGCCTCCATCACCTCACGAACTTCACATGAATTACGTATCTATACCTCCTTCACTTATAATTAAGCCTAATTGGAGAGTCGACACCTCGATCATCTGTGGTGGCATGGTCAATTGCGCAGGATATAGTGTACGCTGCGTTCAAAGGAACAATTTTGACTCCAAAACATGTCCCTCTGCCGATGACATGTAAGACTCTAACTGGAAACGTTCAGCTTATTTAATAATAAATTTGGAAGACAATGTGTTGCTGTTGATCCAAGAGAAATAAACTGTGGGTGTTTTGAAGGAATCTGCACAGTTGATCCGAATGACGATGACTATATTTTCAATTGTCGAGATAACACAACTGTTGACTGCAGAACGGCTGACATCAATCTAAACAAGTGTTCCTGTATAAATGGAATGGTTGGTGTATCAACACCAGCATTTTCGAGTCGTTCAACAACTTCGTCTTCTTTTGAATTATCTAGTGAAACACCCAGTAATCAAGGGAAAGCAACGGAGTATCTTGATGACAATCCCTTGTGTGCAAGATTACATAACCGGAAAAAGGAAAAACCCTCCTGCAGTAACTATATACTGTTGAACTTTCACATGAATGCATTGGAAATGTTAAAGATGCACAACGAAAGAACTTACTTTAGATATTTAGTAGACTGCGCAATGAACAATGTCGGACTGTATGTTAGTGGACCGGATTTAATATATTAATAAGAAAAGATGTTGCAATTGAAGCTGATACTGTTGCAGATTTACCGTATATAAACAAGCCTGCAACAGACATGTCAACTGTTCATGAAATTTTAAAACAATGTTTACAGATCAGGTCACAAATTCGGTTAGAAAAGATAATATTGGTGGTAGACTATGCTATCTTTGCAAAAGCTATGGAAATTGTTTGGTACCATCCACAAACCTTCAAAGACGTTTTCATACTAATGGGTGGATTTCATATTATATGCAACCTACTGTCTATCATTGGTAAACTATTTGGTGATGCTAGGCTTGTTGATATAGCGGTTGGAATAGGATGTATTGATCAGGGATCCATCCAAAATGTCCTTCAAGGTAAGCAGTACAATCGTGGAATTCGTTTACATAAGTGCATATACGAAGCGCTCATGCGACTTATCTAGATCACTTGAAAACGGACTTTCTTGAAATGGAAAATGTAAACACTTATAGAAAAGTTCTGCGAAAACATGTGCAATGACAATTTTAAAAGTTCAATTGAAGAATCTAGAATCATAAAAGTCATGGAACAATTTGAAAAGTATTTGAACTATCTGAGGAATGAAAATGGGCCTCTCTCAACCTTCTGGATGACATACATAGACATGGTAGAGCTGTTGGTTGGATTAATAAGAAGTAACAGAGAAGGAAACTGGCTTCTTTACATATGGCATGTATTCAACAAATGATTCCCTGATGTTTTGCATTGAACAAAGTTAACTACGCACGATACTTGTCGGTTAACTAGGCAGACATGTCTAATCTGGCTGACACTCATCTTGAAATTAGTAAACACTTAAAAGAGGGAGGGTTTTGTGTACAACTCGGTTGCAAAAACCCGTTTTCACGTATTCCTGTAGATCAAACACTGGAGGAGACAGTCAACAAAGATACACAAACTTCAGGAGGTACAAAAGGATCCAGTTTAAAAAAAAAGGTGCTGTGGAGAAATAGTACATAACTGCTGAATACCATGGATAAGCTTTGAGACACTTATATATTACTAGTAATTTTTCCCACTCAGACTTACATGCACCTCGAACTATGAACCTGATGAACTATTGCACAACGAGTGGACGAATCCATTTGACAGGAATCCTTCAGATATAGTCAGTTTACCAACAGGAAGAGCAGTACCTTCAGATGTTCAGTCATCTCTGCTAACTGTGAGAAAAATAAGGCGAGGAAGCTTATGAAACATTTAAAAAAAGATCGTTTGAAGAAAAAGGAGAAGTTTTTTGACCCCATTAAAAGAATTAACTTTAAAGACTTTTACATCGACAACAACTTTGAAAAAGTATGGCAAAAATAAAGACGTGTTCATTAAGTCAGACAGAAAGCTGTTTGCCAGTATGATACTCATAGCAGAAAACCGACGTCTGAATATGCTTGAAGTGTTCAGTCATCCTTTGGGACCTTTATCTTGGAGTATTTCTAACTCAGATAGATCTATGAAAAAAACTAAGTGAAAAAAAAGTGTTGCTGGGGAAACACCTGGAAAGTTTGGTCCCACCTACAGATGGAAATATTTCTTCATCAGCAGTGGTAATTGATGGGATGGCATTAATTCAAAAAATTACATGGAGAAAATAGAACATTTGATCAATTAATCTGATGCAATCCTAAATCAAGTCTTAAACACAGCATACTCTATAGCACTCGAATTGATGTTGTGCTTGACACCTATAAAGACAAATCAATAAAATCGGCTGAACGCCGCAGTAGAGGTTCAGATACAGGAATACATTTCAAAAATATTAAAGGTGGTCATAGAATCATAAAATGGAGATGTTTCTTACAAAGTGGTAACAGTAAAAATAAATTAACAACGTTTCTTGCTGACAGCTGGCAAGAGGAAAGTAAAAGGACAAAGATTGGTAACAAGACTTTATACGTTACTTACTCTAACAAGTATATTAAAATAACTGCAGTGCCTTTCATGTAGTGGAAAAAGCTTGCCTCTTCTCAAGAAGAAGCAGATACGCGTATGATGTTACATATAAAGGATGCTTCTATGAAATTGATGACACAGACGTGCTGGTTCTGGCTCTTTATATCTCATCCAGCATCAACCTAGAGAGCACCTGTATATAAAACGCGGATCTAGTGGTCGTACCAGATTGACGGACATAAAAAATTATCATCTGTCGTTGGCTGTAGTATGAAATCAGCATTGCCAGGATTACATGCGTGGACAGGTTGTGATACAGTAAGTGCGTTTTCAGGGAAAGGAAAGGTGAAAGTTGAAACTGCTACAAGCCAATACAGAATTTAGCTTGCTGTTTTCACGGCTTGGGAGTGAATTTACACTTTCGATTTCTGACCAAAATTTAATCCAAAAAGCTCACCAGTCAGTTATACTCAAGAAACACCAAATTAGTAAACATAAACGAACGTACTAAGACACCATATGTTCCAAAGTCGACACGGACAAGTAGACTCAGCTCAACTTCCTCCATGTGAAGATTGCTTAAGTCAACATTCTAAACGAGCTAATTATCAAGCAGGTATTTGGAAGAGATGTTTGGATAACTTTCCCGAAATACAAGATCCGAGGATCATGGATGGATGCTATATGAAGACGGTATTCTCAACATCAAATGGATGACTGGAACACCTGCACCTGAAGCAGTGTTACAACTCCTAATTTGCTCTTGTTCAAAGTCGTGCCAAATTTCATCGTGTACTTATATGGTTAACAACTTAAAGTGCACAAGCGCGTGCAGACTGTCAAATTGTGAAAACACTACTGAAAAAAAGATATCACAGATTGTAATTTGTTCGAATCTTCTGAAAGTGACGAAGATGACTTTTGATATTTTTTTTAGATGTTATACCGTTTAAAGTGATGGTTCCTAAAACTAATTTATATTGTTCTTTTATCCGAGTTTTTTTTCTTATGTAACTGTACTATATTTATTTTGTTTTAATCTTTTAATAGTCTAACAGTAACAAATCGTTTAGAAAATCAGATAATTTTCCATATTTCCTAAAATAAATATTAATAAACTTTAAAGATGAGCCAAATTTTTACTTAAGCTATAGTGAAAATTTTTCTTTGTCGAATCTGTTACTCTGTGGACGTCATCTCTTAAGTAAGAAATGAGTTTCGCAAGCAGAGAAGTTTGAGATTCTACTCTTGGGTTCAGGAATAAATCTCGTATGAAGTCTTTAAAACTTATTATATGCCAACTTCTCTGCTGTTGTATATCCATCAATATTTTTCATTTTATCTGGTCTCTGTCTGGTGTATGCGAGGTAACAAGATTTATGATACCATGCTTCTGCAGCTACAATATCTCTAGACGTTACTGCAATGATTTTTTTATCTCCTCTTTCAATAGCAATTTCTTATCAGTCCCAAGCTCAAGAGCTTGAACGAATAGTTCCCAATATCGACAGCGAAAATTATATTTGCTTTCTTTCTCACAGAAAATGCATTCATTTTCTCATAATGTGTCCAAATCGTCAACATTAATTCGTAATCGATTAGAAGCTAGGCATCGATTAATCATATAAATTTATATATATATATATATATATATATATATATATATATATATATATATATATATATATTATATATATATATATATAGTATATATATATATATATATATATATATATAGTAATATATATATTATATATATATAGAATTTTAAAAGATATTACACGGCAAAGTAGGGGTGCTCGAGCCGGACGGGAACATGAAGGGGGAACGATTTCCATACCCCGTATGAGGGCGAGAATATCTGCCCTTGATTTCGGGAATGGTGGTAAAAAATTAAGCATCCCCAGAACTGCTGGACGCAGTTGGCACTTTCACCCGAGTGATTTTGAGGAGGAGGAACATGCCGGAAATGACGCGCATCAAACGAAAGCTTCCTAGCGAAGGCAGACACCAATGAACCCTCGAGAAGCGGAGACAGAGTTAGGTGACATAAGTGAGAAAACGCAACAGAAAGCCCTTTAGGCAGGGTTCAGTGAAGCAGTATTCCACACGTACAAACCTTGCCAGAAAACAGAACGACAAGTTGATGCTCCAGACATAAATCTTCGGCAGGAGAGGTATGAGCCAACGCAGTCATCCAGTCGTAGAATTAAAAAAGGTACAGAAGAGGTAGCACAACGTCTGAATGAAGCTGATGATCTACTAGAGCGATTGAAATGACATGCTGCAGCGTTCCTCAGCCCCGAAATACGCAAATCCATGTTGGTATAAGCAAGCTCGTTACGCAGTCTTCGGAAAGACTGATTCTCTTGGGTCAGCACTGGTAATCTGGTGATAACGCCCTCACCAGCCGACTTGAAGATGGATTTGCCGGCCAAATGGGATGTAAAGAACTGGATATGAGGGACTGTGCAATTAAATCGTTGGTGGATGAAAAGGAACCAAGTTTCGAGTGCGCTAAGGGTCTACAAGGGTAGTGTTTTATCTGTGTTTAATGCATAGTAGTAAGACTATGGATAGTGTTTCAGATGGACAATCTTAGGGCTATGTTAGGTGTGTAGAAGAATTGATAAAAGAGGAATGAACGTATTAGAGGTTATGTGGTGTGAAGATCGGGGTAAATGAGAGAATGAAGTACGTTGAGATGGTTTGGTCATGTGGAACAGGATGAATGACAAGTCGGTTGGGTTAAGCGGATGTTAGTGGCGAGTGTGTTGGATGCGACCGGCTGGGAGACCGAGAGAAAGTGGATTGAGTCAGTAACGAATGTCTGAAGGAGAGATGGGAGTTTAGCAGAGGCGAGAACAAAGGTGCATAATAGGAGTGAACAGCTGGGGTTTTGTGAGGGGGTATGGGTGTTGGCCTGTCCTAAAGGATCATTGACCGATATGCCATAGGGTGAGTGTCTGTCGCGGTTCGCGAAGCTCTAGGTGGACTTTCTGTCTTTGACGGTTCTCACTAATAGGTTAGAGGGGCGGTAAGGCTGGGCTTTCTTTTTCGACTTGTGTTATCTTTCGTTGTTTTGAATTCATCTTTTCCATGCATATCAGCGGATTCAATCTCATCTTGGGCGGAAAAAAAGATATATATATAATATATATTATATATATATATATATATATATTATATATATATATATATATATATATATATATATATAATTATATATTATATTATTATATATATATATATATTATATATATATTATATAATATTATATATATATATATATATATAAACACCTGCCACAGTTTCCCTAATATAAGCCTGTTGCAAATCCATAAAACCTAATTACAATATATTCTTTTTCTCCCTCATTTGCTTCAATGTAAAAAATTTGATCCACACATCCTCTACCTACTCCTAAAACGCATCTTGTTTCTTCACCAATCAGTCCCTTGCAGCTTCACTCGACGCACTGCTTTTGACCAAAAATACCACATATCTTTCTACAACACTCAACAAACTAACTCCCCTGTAATTCCTACAGTTACCCTTATACTGCTCTCCTCCAATCCCTCGGAACTATACCCTCCACAAACGCTTTGTTACACACCTTCCAAATCCAATCAATCAACATCTCTCCTCCATTCTTGATCATTTCACCAGTAATTTCATCTATATCTGCAGATTTACTATTCTTTAACCTACTCCTTACTAATGACCTCATATCCAAAATACCTATTTCTTCTAACACGTTTACATTACCTGTGTTAATGTATAGTAGTGAGACTATGGTGTGGAATAAGAGGTATAGTGATATGTGTTGATGTATTGGGGCTGTTAGATGCGAGGCGAATTGATAAAATGAGGAATGAACCCATTAGGGAGTTGTGTGGTGTGAAGAAAGGAGTAAATGAGAGAATAAATATAAGTACGTTGAGATGGTTTGGTCATGTGGAAAGCATAGATGATAGTCGGTTGGTTAAGCGGATGTATAGTGGTGTGTGTACTGGTAATCGACCGGCTGGATGACAGAAGAAAAAGTGGATTGAGTCAGTAAAGGAATGCATGGGGGAGGAATGCGAGCTTGGCAGAGGCGAGAAGGTACATAGGAGTAAGAGTGAATGGAATTGTGAGGGGGTATGGTTGTGATCCACCCGGGCCAAGACATGAGCCCTACATTGACGATATACCAGTGAGCGTCCGTCGTGGTCCCGTGAAACTCTAGGATGGATTTTTCTGACTGCGACGAGTTCTCACTAAAAGGAATAAAGGGGGCGGTAAGGCTGGACTTTCTTTTCGACTTGCGTTATTTCTTCTACTACTTCCCTGTTTCCAATGCATGCTACGCACCTTACCCGTCTTTGGGAGAGGTGGGTGATGATGCTGATTTAAAAGGGAATGGTAAGAGGCGGAGGGCTTTCTTTTCGATCTGCGTCAATGTTCAACTTTTCTGTTTCTGTTGTATGCTGCGCACCTCACCCCAATTTAGGGTGATTTTTTTTTATATCTGGGTGGGTTGAGCAATTTTAAAAAATATATATATTTTATTTTGTAATCCTGTTAAATTTATAGGTACAATCAAAAATATTTAAATAATTTAACGTCGCTGTGAATTAGCAGGTGACGTTTTAACTTATAATTGTGATTATATTCATAAATGCAAAGAAAACATTCAAATATTCATTTTGCGTTTGTCTGTAAATGACTTTTCAACTCGACTTTCCTTTTAAAACAAAATTTACAAAATCCGCAACTGAGAATTTCCCGATAATTTATTTTAACGTTTTGATCATGTGTCATTGATTTTTGAGGTAGGCTTCGTAAAGCACTTTTCACTTCGGAGGCCTTTTTCTCCTTGACCGGCATTGCTCATGAGGGTCTGGAAACAATGAAAATAAAAAAAAATTATAAAATAAATGTAGAAGGAAATACAAATAATTTTAAGTTGTCAGAAAGCAAAATTGCCAAAACTGTGATAGTTATGGCTTCCAAAAAAAAAAAAAAAAAAAAAGTCGGCACTCTGGATTTACGTTAATTTATTTTTTGAAAACCTGATATAAATCTTCTTAAAAAGGATGTGGGAGAGAATTAAGGGTGAGAAGGAAAGTGAAGAGGGCTATAAGAAAAACTACGTAAAAGCACTTACGAACAAATCAGCTGAATGTGAACAAGATGAAACTGAACAAATATGGACGCAAACGAAGGAAGCGTTTCTTAGTAATTTAGAGAAGTAAGTTGGTGGGCAAAAGAAAGAAAGAATTTCAATAGGAGGAACAGAGGTGATGCAAGCGATTAAAAAAAAAAAAAAAAAAAAAAAAATGTGTGGTTAAATGTGGTAAAAGCCAATTATAAGGTTACCAAAGAAAGGCGTATGGAAATATATATTGAGGGAAAAAGAAAGTCTAAAAGTTGCATACATAGGAGGGGGGAAAAAGGTAAATAAACAGTTTGGATGAAGGATGAATGAGGACTTCCAAGGGAATAGGAAGTTCTTCTGGAAGAAAGTATGATAGGTTAATAAAAAGAGTAAAGGAAATCTTCCTTGAATACTGAATAGTGATGGTACGTTCATGACTGAGAAATGGATACGAGTGTGTGGAGAGAACACTTCGAAAACTGCATAACACTGTCACTAACGAAGAGGTGGTAGTGAAAGTGTGTGGGTTTGTTGGTGTAAGAAGAATTAAGTATTTTTTGGAATGAGGTATCTTGTAGGGAGAAGTAGTATATAGGGTAAGGAAATTGAAAAATGGTAAACAAGTAGGTATAGATGGAATTACTGGTGGAATAGTCAAAAATGGAGGTGAGATTGTGATTGAATGGATATGGAAGTTATGTAACATAGTGTTTGTGAAGGGTACAGTTCCAAAGGGTTAAGTCCAGGTCTTCTGCTTCTTCTTAACTATTCTGCATGCGGTTATACATGGTTAAGGGAGATAATGGGAACTGTAGAAACTATAGAGGAATTAATTTGTCTAGTGTTGTAGGGAAGATATATGCTGGTATTTTGGTTGAGTGAGTCGAGCTACTAAGGGACTGATTGGCGAAGAACAAGGTGCATTTAGAAATGGCAGAGGACGTGTGTAAGTTAAATTTTTACAACGAAGGAAATGAGTGAGAAAATGAGAGAATAGGTTGTATTTAGATTTTCTGGACTTGCAATAGGCTCATGACGGGATTAATACGGAAGCTCTGTGGCAGATGTTAATGATATGCTGTGTTGGTTATAGGATTCTGAACGGAATTAATAGTAGATTATATTTGTTGATAGTGAAGTGTGTGTAAGAATAAATGGAGTGGGGAGTGAATGGTTTAATAATATTAATAAGGGAGTGAGGCAAAGATCGTTATTTCTCCATGGCTATTTAATTTGTATATGGATGAGGTGATGATATAATTAAAGGTAGGAAAACAGAGTAGGACGTTAAACTGATAAAGAGAATGGAAGAGCGTGGAGGATACCTGCTTATTGTACGCTGATGATTTTGTTTTGTGTGGCGAACCTGAAGAACGTTTGAGAGGATTGGTAGGGCAATTTGGCATGGTGTGTAAATGGAGGGGTTTTGAAAAATGAAAATAAATGTGGATAAAAGAAAGATCACAGTGGTTGAGGAAAGTCCAGTATGAAATCATGTTGGATGGTGAGCAACTTAAATTAGTATCGGAGTTTAAATATTTTGACTAGATGCTGGATGAAATGGCAACGGATGATGCAGTGTGGCAGGAGTGTAGCTGGTGCAATTAAATCTTTGTTAAATGCAAAAGGACTAAGTCACGAGTGAGCCAGGGTTCTGCATAAGGTTATGTTGTAACAAGTGTTAATGTATAGCAGCAAAACAAAACACAAAAATGAATGGAGGCGGTGAAGACGAATGGTGTGGGATGAAATATGTATGTGCTGAAGTAGAGAGGCATGAGAGGGGAGAAGAGTTGAGATTCTGATGAATGACTTGTGGTACAGAAATATGGTGGATTTTGCTTGAGTGGGTACTGGAATTCCAATGGTTTATTTACGTTTGAAAAGGTCAAAGGAAATGTGGTTGTAACATATGGTCCATCTGAGTGATGTTGAGGAGAGGACTTTCTGGGATGATCTAAAAGATGCTTTGGATGGGGTGAATAGGAGCTTTAAAGCGCTTGTGATGAGAGACTTGTGAACAACGGGATTGGTAAATGAAAAAAGGGTGGTATAACAGGTGCCATTGTGAGTTTGTTAAAATGGATAACCTAAAGGGTGTGGCTAGAAGAATTGATAAATAAGGAATGAGCATGTTAAGGAGCTGTTTAGAATAAATCCAGAACATTTTAAAAAAGAAAAAAAAAAGTTAAAAAATTTAAATTCTCTTATAGGCAACTTTCAAGAATAATACTTAATACTTAACCCCATGTGACGGTAAATCACAATCATCCAGGCTAAAATTTGCAGGTTCCTTCCAAGAGATGGTGCGACGGACCTTAAACACAAAAAGAGTTCTGTCAGGGAAAAATAGATAAGAACTTCATTCAATTTATAAAATCGATTAAAGTATTTTCCCCTATGTAGATTAACCTAAAGACGTTTCGAGTTTAAATAAGGCTTTGTAACAAGAAAATCATATTCAAAATAAACATACCTGCTTTCCCTTTCACTTTATTTCCTAAGAGCAACATTGGTGTACTTAGATTCAAAAGAAGAGATGTCCTTTAAGAAAATTTATATGAGTAATTTAAATTTTCTTAAAGGACATCTTCCCTTCAGATCCAAACTATTTTCAACTCTTCTCTAAATATTTCAGTGACGACGTCCCTTCTGTGAGAGAGGAGAGAGAGAGAGAGAGAGAGAGAGAGAGAGCAGAGAGAGAGAGAGGAGAGAGAGAGAGAGAGAGAGAGAGAAAGCGAGAGGAGAGCAGAGAGAGAGAGAGAAGAGAGAGAGAGAGAGAGAGAGAGAGAGAGAGAGAGAGACGAGAGAGAGAGAGAGAGAAAGAGAGTGAGAGATAAATGATCAGCGCAGAAAGAAGAATGAGAGAAGGAGAGAGAGGAGAGAGAGAGATAGAGAGCAGAGAGAGGAGAGAGAGAGAGAGAAGAGAGAGAGAGAGAGAGGAGAAGAGAGAGAGAGAGAGAGAAGAGAGAGAGAGAGAGAGAGAGAGAGAGAGAGAGAGAGAGAGAGAGAGAGAAGA
>JABUQX010068865.1:0-13463 GCA_015478945.1 Trachelipus rathkii
GTTCTCTGTATTGTAATAAAGAAGTTCAACTATCCCCTTTTCTAGTCGGGTGTGTTCTTAAAATGTTAAAGGTCAACTTATTTGTTCAAAGGTGAACTATTGTTCTTTGTTTGTTCTAATGTTCTTCAAAGTTCTTCAAAGTTGTTCTATGTTCTTCTATTAAATATTTTCTAACTTGGAATCAATCAATTTATATACCAACAAATTTATTTTTCCAATTCTGTTATAATTTGTGGTTTTTATAATTTCTGTTGCAGTAGAATAATTTTTAAAATATTTCAGGTCAGTAAAATAAATTTTCAATTTTTCTGTATTTAAATATAACAATTCTGTTATTTTTAGGTCAAATATAACAAGTTCTGATATTTTTTGGTCACAAATAATAATTTCTAATGTTTTTAGGTCAAAATTACATAATTTTCTGTATTTTTGGTCAATTTGGGCAATTTGACCTTTCCCTTTGGTGACCTTTGGTGACCTTTGGTGACCTTTGGTGACCTTTGGTCAAAGTGACCTTGTCTGGGTGGCCTGGGTCTTGTCCAAAAGGTTTTACCTCACTTTGGTAATTATTAATTATGTTTTTGCTAAATTACGAATTTTCGATAATTTAAAAAAAACTTATTTTTTAATTCACTCAAAAAAAGAAAAAAAAACACTTTTTTATTTTCACTAAAAAAAACGGGTTAAAAAAAAACGGGTTTAAAAAAACCGAAAGCGAAATTTTTACCACCTGAAAATATTCGCGGGACTACGACAAATATAATTAATGCATAATTATATAAAAACGAAATCGAAATTTTTACCACCTGTAAATATACGCGGGGTTACGACAAATATAATTAATGCATAATTATAATGAAAAAGTAATTAGTAGATTTATAATCAATAAAAGAAAAAAGGTATATATATATATATATATATATATATATATATATATATATATATATATATATATATATATATATATATATATATATATATATATATATATATATATATATATATATATATATATATATATATATATATATATATATATGATGTGTGTGTGTTGTGTGTGTAAATACTGCGCGAGAAAGGAAAGAAATGGGGGAAAGAAGTGAACGAAGAAATGAGGGGATCAATTGGGCCAAGACTTCAATCCCTCTCTCTGGAGGCGATATCCCTTCCCCTGAATTCAGTTCTCCCATTCAACGACAATTCTCCCTTCCCTCCGAAGGCAATACTCCAATTCAGTGCCGATTCTTTCTCCCTTCCCTCAACTCCTTACTCTTGTCTCCCTTACTATTTTATTCATACGTTATCTTGAATGAATATTAGTAGAACAAACTCACGTACACACCTTTTGTAACAACTTTTTCTTATGAAGTTTTATGGTTCTCTGCTACTGTTTTTGATTTTTAGTAATCTTTATCTAGCTCTAATTAATTAACTAATGATAATTAAGAAAAAAATTTTCACTAAAATGATTTACTAACTCTGTACTATCGTTTAGTCAAATAAAAAAAATTAATTAATCTAGTCTTAATTAATTATTTTAAAGCTGTTAATTGCATATTTTTCTATTGTATTCTCGAAAAAACTTCCCTCTGAGGAACTATACATATAAGAAAAAAATGCAATTACTAAATTTTTGTATTATTTTTCTGATAGTTTTGCTTAAAAAAAACAAAAAAAAAACACAATGAAAAATGAAGACAATAATGTCATAATTCCAAAATTAATATATTTAATATATATTAAAATATCTCTAAAATTTTCTTCTTTTTTATTTTCACACTATAATAAAGTAGCCTCTTTTTTCTAACGGCTTTTATGGTGAATTTTATCTGTCACCAATTTTTTTTTAAAATTTGTCTTGTAACTTTTGGAAAACAATAACATATGTTTTCTTTAAATTTTAACACTTCTTTGTGTTTTGAAATTCCCACAAAATTAAGTATAACGTATATTAAAGCCCAAAGGCGATAAGATATTGCCTGTCACATGTACACAATTTCCTATTCTATTTATTGAAATTTATGCAAAATGAAATATAATTGCATATTAAGATCCAAAGATGATAATATGCCCATACCACTTGCATATAGTTTCCTATTCTAATTTAAACTTTAGTGTAAAATCTGTATATAATTGCATATTAAGATCCAAGGATGATAATATGCCCATACCACTTGCATATAGTTTCCTATTCTAATTTAAACTTAGGTGTGAAAATCTGTTTTTGTGTGAAAATATTAATTTTTGTACTCACAAAAGTCTTGATTTTTTTCCACCTTTTAACTGCTTGGCAAAGGTTTGGATTTGGGAACATCTGTTAGTGACAAAAGAAGTCACCCTCAAAGAATTGATAAAACAATGGGCTCTTGTAGACACAGAAAATCCTTAGGTTCGTATAGGCGAATCCCTCAACCGTTCCTTACGGCCTATTATCTTTGTAGTCGAAATAATGCCTCTACTCGGTGCTCAACGCGAAGACGGCAATGACCATTGCAACCAAAACTAACTCGGTGCTGCGTGAAGAAACAGTAGCCACTGTAAGTGAGTGAAGATTACGCCCTCCAATATCCTGTAAGCGAAGTCGTCAGTGTGGTAAAAAAAAACTACTGTTTTGACCTTCTTCTAATTGACCACGTGAAGGGGGTTTTATTTATAAACGCACCAATTCCTGAGCAGTTTTATTTAGCGATCTTGATTGTTTTCTCTTTACTCTTCTATAACCTTAATAATAATGTATCTCTATAGACAGACTAAAAAATGATCTGAAAAACCTATATAAAATCAATGGAACACATTATAATTAAATGTTCTTTAAGATTAGAGTGAGTTTTACTAAATTTAAAAATAATATAATTTTTTATCATTATAATATTCCAAATATATGCATATTATAAAAATAAATATTTCATGAATACATTAAAATCATTTTAAAAAAAAATAAACACATCAAAAAATTCTTCATATTTATAATCTTAATATTTTTTTATTAAAAATAATAGTATTTGATTATAATATTTTTAATTACAATATATACTATAAATAATTTAAAATATATTTCATTAAATGGCAAACATTTTTTATTTTTAAAACAATAATATATTTTACTTAAAGTAAAAATCAGATATTATAATAATGCCTTCTACTATTATTGTAATTATTGATTATTATTAATTATTATTTATTATTATTATTATTATTATTATGATTATTATTCATTATTATTTATTATTTGATTATTCAAGTGAGTATTGTAACATTTTTACTTTGTCCAAGCGGTGGATAATGGTTTTGTAAGTTGAGATGAATTCATCTTTGTTTTTGATCTCACTTAAAATGTCTAATCTGTCTTTATTTTAAACTTTTACAATGGTAAATGGTCACAGAAGCGAAGGATCCATATCTGCCTTTGGGGCTCACAGACGTAAGCTATTGTAATATATAATTATTTCAAATTTATATAAATACTATAAATGTTTCACTTCTTTAAGAAAACTTCTATTCTTATTCTCTATATTTTTCTCGCGCCCTAACTCTACTTAAAAGAGCTATTTCATTAGCTTTTACTTAAGCAGGTAGACCCAAACAAACGACTTTTCTTGTGATCCAAGGTTCTTCTGTTTTTCATAGATCGCTTTCTCCCTCGATAGACCCTCTTAGATTCCTGCGCTAGCTCTATCTCGTCTACCCTAAGTTTCTCTCTCATCCCTCATCATTCTCGTCCCTCTCTCTATCCCTTTCCTGAAGTGAAGTCTAAAATGGATTTCTTGAAACAAATCTAGATTTAAATCCATTTGGAATCCGGATGGATTTTAGGAATGGATTTTTTGAATGGATTTAGGGAACGAGAATTTCCCAAGATTTGTCAGGATTATGTTTCAACGATGACTTTATTTCAATCAATCCTGGCTCCAATTTTAAAATGATCCAAAAATGTTTAAAAATGTCAAGTTCAGGTCGTGAAAAAAGTATTAGAAGCGAGATGTTTTTGAATTAATATGCTTTTAACTATCACAACGAAGTTTCTTGATTTCAAATATTGGTGAAAAATATTTTTTACATATATAATTATATATATATATTATTATTTATATTTATTATTATAGTAGTATTGTATTAGTAGTTTTGTTGATATGTTGATTATTTTAGGGTGTTTATTTAGTAGTTGTTATAGTATTTGATTAGTGATTGGTATATTATTTACGGAAATAAAATTTGGTTTTATATTTAAGATTATATTTATATATATTATATATTATATAGTACGAAGTAAAACAACCGTCTTCTATGAAATCTTATTTAAGAACCAATACGTATTTACATGACTTAACAACTATAGCTTCGGTGTGAAGCACTATTATTACAAACCATAAATTTATATAATACTACACGCCCCCATGATTCCAAAAATCATTTTAAACCCCCAAACCTCTCGTACATCAATCCATTTGGTAATTTCTTCTCCCGTTGATTTCTATTTAATTCCTCCACCACTTCTTTTTCCTTCTGCTTCATACGCTGCTCTAAATCTTCTTTCTATTCCCCATTTTTCACACAAAATCTTCAATTTTTCAAACCTAGAAACTGTTACGTTGTCCATTAACAATTCGTTCATAGATCCTCTTTCCCTTACTAATTCTTCAATCTTCTTCACAATCTCTTCTCTTCTCTTCTCTTCTCTTCTCTTCTCTTCTCTTCTCTTCTCTTCTCTTCTCTTCTCTTCTCTTCTCTTCTCTTCTCTTTCTCTTCTCTCTTCTCTTTTTCTCTTTTCTTCTCCTCTTCTCTCTTCTCTCTTCTCTCTTTCTCTCTTCTCTCTTCTCTCTTCTCTCTTCTCTCTTCTCTTCTGATGTTTCTCGATCACCCTCTACTCATATTCATCCTTTTTTAAGGACTCTTGCCCGGCTAGCTTGTAGTACGAAGTAAAACAACCGTCTTCTATGAAATCTTATTTACAGGACTTAACAACTATAGCTTCGGTGTGAAGCACTATTATTACAAACCATAAATTTATATAATACTACAATATATTATATATATATATATTATATATTTATATATATATATATATATATATATACATATTATTATTATATATATATATAATATATATATATATATATATATATATATGATATTAGTGTTTTTGGAGAATGCACGTCCATTGCATTGAATCAGTGTAGTTTAGTTTAGTATATATATATATATATATTATATATATAATATTATATATATATATATATATATATATTATATATAATATATATATGAATGTGGGCCTTATATTTCAAGTCTTTCGTCTGAGCGTAAATTTTAAGAGTTGAAAACGATATATCGAATTATATTTATATCGGTGATCCTATACGCGAAAACCTATTTTGAAATATCATAATTATAAACAAAGAAGTTTCCATTTTGGGTTATTTACTTCATCCAAGGAAGTTGTGTTCGCGTAGTGGATGTGCAAATTTAAATTTTAAAGATTTATTTTACTGGATTTTAAATATGAATTTATAAGGATCTATTTCCGCATAATGTTTTACATTCAGCTATACACCTTTGAATTTAAATGATCTATTTCACATGGGTGTTTCATAAAATGTTAAAACATTTAATTTAGTGATCTTTTAAAGATTATTAAAATTTATGTCATTTAAATAGCATATTTATAATAGAAATTTGACTTTTACAAGACTTCCCCTATAAAGTAAATATTTTTTTCATTCATTTTTACAAGACACAAGCAGATGGTTCTAGGTTAAATAATATTATTGGGTAATATTTTTTAAGGAAATATGGCTACAATTTGTTCACATTCTAATTTGACGAAAAGATTCAAACTAACTAGGGGCAAGTAAATCACTATCTTAAACACTAGTAAAGTTTAGTGTTATTACATATATATCATATTATATATATTATATATATTATATATATTAGATATATATATATATATTATATATTATTATATATATATATATTATATATACTATATATATATATATATAGTATATATATACTATATATATATAATTGATATCATATTATTAATTTTTACAAACACTTATTCCCGCTTAAGAGGGGTAGTGGTACGTGCAGCTTCCCTAATTCATATTTCCTTCATCTCGCCTCACCCACCATCCTCCATTCCATTCTAGTCTCTCGCCAACACCCTACCTTCCTCCACTCTCATCCCTCTCTCTTCCAACAATTTCCTTTTAATTCCATCCATTCCAACCTTCTCTGTCTCCCCCCCTTTCCCTCCCTCCCTGTTCCCTATCCCTCCGCTTCCAAACTCTCCTAACCACCCTCTGTTCATCCATTCTCCTCTCAGATGTCCAAACCAATCTTAACCATTTTCCCTTCTCCGCTCTTCTCACCAAACCATTCTTTCAATCACATCTCTCTCTTATCACCCTATTCCTAATCCTCTCTCTCTTACTAACCCCACAAACCGCTCTCAACACTTTCATCTCAAACACTTCCAATTTCTTCTTGGACCTAGCATTCAACCCCATGTTTCACACCCATATAGTACCGCTGGAACACAAATTTTTTCAAACATACTTATCTTAAGTTTATGTGATAAATCCCACCCTTTCCATAATTCCCTCAGACCACTCAATGCTCTCATTCCTTCTCCTACTCTGTGATCTATCTCTTCCTTCATCCCTCCTTCCTTCCCCAAATCCATCCCTAAATATCTAAAAACCTTTACTTCTTCTAATACTACACTTCCTACTCTAAATCTCTAACTCCCATCCTCAACTGTTTCCCGTCTCCTCAAACACCTTAAGCACTCGTTACTCTACCTGGGATTATCTTAGAGACCTTTTGTCACCACTCTCTCAATCCTTCACCAAATACTATCAGCCCCTTGCTGAATTCTTTCGCCACTAAGGCAGTTATCATCCTGCAAATAGTATCATGTTTCACCTTCCCATCTATCACCCCCTATCCATCAATTCCACCCCTCTCCCCTCCCTCATCATTCCTCTGCAGACCATACTCTCCATAAATAAATTGAAAAGCCCACGGTGACATTACACATCCCTGTCTCAACCCTCTCTCTACCCCAAACATCTCACTCTCCTCTCCTAATACTCTCACACACATTCTGCTATTCCTATAAAAGGCCCTAATACCTTTACCTAATTTACTCCCTACTCCATATTCCTCCAGCACCCTCCATAATTCCCTCGCCTCTTCACGTCTATCAATATGCTTTCTCCAGATCTAAAAAACACCCATACATCTTTCCCTTTTCCTTATCTATGACCTTTCTCCTCCACAAGCTTATTCTTCATTGTGAAATCTTGATCCACACCCCCTTCCCGACCTTCTAAATCTCTCTCCTTTTCTTCCTTCCATTCTCTCTTCCGTTAAATCTTCTCACCCTCTTTCAATTAGTTTCTCCCCATTATCACTTTCCGCCACTACAACTCGAAAGACAATACCTCTATAATTTCCCCACACTCCAGCCTATATCTTCCCTTTCCCTTTGTATCATTGTGGGAAATCCAAGACAACCATCCTCTCCAATCCCTGTGGAACCTTCCCCTCCTCCAACATAAATTAATAATATTACCTATATGCAGCCATTCCTCCACCCCTTTGCCTCCCATCTGTAACATTTCCATACTCACACCATCTAGACCTGTGGACTTTTCCCTTTATTTTCTCTTTATTAACGCCCTAATATTTCTTTCCATTTGTATTTCTATTCCTACTCTTCGTTTTCCGTCCCACTTCCCTCCCTCATCCACACCTCTTTTAGTAATCCTCCTCATTCTCTCCCGACCCATTTCATTTCAAGTAATTCGACTCGGTAAATACTCGCCTCCCTCTTTTTCCTCACCGTGATTCTCCCTCTCGTATCTCATGGTGAGTTTTTCCTCTCCTCTGTTCTGTTAGTATCTCTCTCTCTGCTTTTGCTCGATCCCTGTCCATCTTCTTCCTCTATTGTAGCTGGTCTTTCGCGAGAGATAGTCTGTGCTCCTGTCAAGATATTTTGTTATCTGTCACTGTTGTTGTCTTATGCTATCCATTTCATTTAGTTGCGTTTTCTTTGTTTCGTCTCTCTCTTTCGCACCTTTGTCCCTGCTTTTGCTTCCACTGCTAGCCCTTCTTATATGTCTCCTCCAAGCTTTTCCCTTCTCCTGACTTGCCCGTCAGACCAGTTTTCACATAGAGCCGTCTTTTTTTCTTTGTTCACCAGCGTCTGTTCGACTGTGCTGCTGCACTCCAGCATGTCACTTTCTGGTCCTCTACTTGCTCCCACCTATTTACTCCACATAAATCCTTGGGCTGGCCTTCTTCGACTATTGTTGTTCTGTCTTTTATTTTTTGTTTGTTGGTGTTTATTGCTCTTGTCTCACTCCTCCTCGTGTTTTCAGTCCCTATGTTCGTCGCGCTTCTCTGAGCGTCCTCTTGTTCCTATTTCGCTATCCTCTGTGGTTTAGATGATGGCCCTTTCCTGTAACTCGCCTGCGTTACGACCATTTTTTCTAATTTTTTCCAGCCTTTTAAATGAGCTGTTCTATTCTCCTCTTTTTTTTTCTCTTGTCTCTAGACCGTTACGGTTCTCCCCCCCCTTGATACGCTAGCAACCACCAAATGAAGTGATCAAGATAACGCCTCCCATATGCCGCTGCGTCCTCTGAATACATTTACTGCTATGTAATGCTGCCTCGTATCCTTCTATTTATATTTGCTACCATAAAGCAATATCGCCCTCCGTGTGGTTTTTGTTTGGTGCGCTCTGCTTTCTTCCGTGGTGTATCGCAGCTCTTGCGCATGTATTAGTTTCTGTTGTATTGAATGTTTTACTTTTCCTTGGTTAGACCAAGTGTTGAGGTGGGTTCCAGTGCTGAGGTCATGTCTTGGCTAGGTTGTCAGCACAGCTTCGTGCTAACAGACTTTTGCTCGCGATTATTAGTGTTGTGGTTCTTTCTGCTGCTTGACTCGCCATATTATGGACCTTTTAGTAATGGTTGGCTCTGCTGCCATCTCCTCTCTGTCCCACTGTCCTGCCATTCAAATTCCTAATAAACAAATTTATCATTAACTTTTTGTTTGTGTTGTGGTTCTCTTGAATCTTTCCTATACGATGTGCATGTTCAACTCACCTCACAGAGATTTCTTCTCTGTCTTCCTGCCCTCCGTGCGCGTGCCATTTCTGGTGCATACGCGCATTAAAACCGCACATTTCCCCCATGTTGCTTGCGTGAATTTCACTTTAAACCCAGCGATGTATTGCTCGAACTCAGCTCTGCTATTTGCACGAGGTGTGGTTGTGACGTTATCCCAGCACTCTTTTCCTGCATACTATTTCTCTAGTTATTTCGGCGTTTCCCTCGCCCTCACTCTCTCGTTCACCCCGAAATCTACCTTAAATTTTCCAAAAATCCCATCTCCTTTTCTATCCTTTCAGCCTTTTGTTTTCTGTCAACCCTAGAATCCAACCTTTTTTCTTCGAACATTAACCCCACTTCTTCCCTTTTCAGATCCTCATTTATCCCTCTCCACATTCAAACAACCCACTCTAATCTAATCTCTTTTACCCATCCTATCTCTTTACTCCCTCCTTGCTCTCTTTTATCCTGACCCTCTTTTATTCACCACTCTACTTTCTACTATTCCCACACTTGATTTGGCTGCACGGCTTACCGGGATCCCCACAACCTGAAGGCCAGCCTTCCCAATACCTCATAGCTCCAAACCCCTTTTCAATACAACCACACCTACAAAATACTATAAATCTATTATTCTATAACTAAATCACACTATATCTATAAAACTTAAATTAAAACTTATGTTATTGTTTACGGAATTTATAATTACTTTGGTGTATCCTCTTCCTACTGTTGAAGACACTCCTCTTCTTCACAGAGTTCGATATTGATTACCTTGATGTAATTTACTCCTATAGTAAAATCAAAAGGATCCTTGATGTAATCTCCTTCTGTCTTGAAGATATTCTTCTTAGAGTTCCTTTGCTTTTTTCTACACTTTATTCTTTCTTGCTTGATATACTTTCCCTGATGGAATACCCTCTAACTATCTTTAAGACACTCTTTACATTCACAGAGTTCCCTGTTTTTCTACTAACTACTTTTTCAAGTAAAGACAAAGTAGGAAACCTCAGTAAAATTTATTCTTTCCTGATGAAGATTTTTTCGCAACAAATGTACTTAAATTTTATTTAGAATTACTTCTATTTCCTTTATTAAGTTGCACTTGAAATCCTTGAGATCCTTGAATGGTCTTCTTCAAGTAGAACAAAGCAAGAAACCTCAGTAAATTCTAAGAGTCCAAAAAGCACATATACTGGTAATTATGCCACTCCACAATTTATTTATTTATATATATATATATATTATATATATATATATATATATATATATATATATATATTATATATATATATATATATATATATTATATATATATATTATATATATAATATATATAATATTATTATATAATATATATATATATATAATATATATATTATATATATATTTATATATAAATATATATTATATATTATATATATTATATATATATATATATATCAAAAATAGTTTGGGTGCCATTTCATAATTTATTAGGTTAGGGCTTACTTGGGGCGCTTCATAATCCAATAGGTTAGGTCCTACTTGGGGCTTCCATGATCCATTAGGTTAGGGCGTACTTGGGGGCTTACATATTCATTTATTAGGTTAGGGCTACTTGGGGGCTATTAAGTCTAGGTTAGCATAAAGTTTGTTGTTAGTATAGGCACAGATTAGTATATATATATTGTATATATATATATATATTATAATATATATATATATATATATATATATATATATATTATATATATATATTATATATATATATATATATATATATATATATATATATATATATATATAATATATATATATATATATTGAATTTATGTCCGATATATCCAATACTCGGATATATCGATATAGTTTCGATATATCGAATATCCGAAGCTCAGACGAAAGATTCAAATTTTACCATATATATATATAATATAATATATATATAATATATATATATATATATAAACTATATATATATGTTTATATATATATATTATATATATATATATATATATATATATATATATATATAATATATATATATATGTATATAACTATATAGGTCATGGTCTTCTAGGAAAACCACGACCTGTCATTTGACCCATCGAGAAAAGATCCTTGGGTTACCGGGTCTAACGAATAATCGCTGGCTGGCGCAAGCAATATCGCGGATGCGGGAAGTTTTCCATAGTAGCAAATCAACGCTACCAATGTAACTCATTAATGTTTGAATGGGACGAAAATTAGAATTAATAGAGAATAACTCACATTCCCTCGCCCCATCCATTCTCGAACCTTGAAGCTTGGCCCTCTTGCTTGCTAGGCGAGTGTTCTACCTCTGAGCTAGAAGCGTTCATATAATATATATATATATATATATATATTATATATATATATATATATATAATTATATATATATATATTATATATATTATATATATATATAGATATATAATAATATATATATAACTTGGTGGTTATTTAAGAAACATTAGCTTTGCATTTAGGAACATATAAATTTATATAACTTGTTAATGGGTATTACATATAACATTGGCCAACAAAAAAAAATTTTTTTTTTGCTGGCCAAGGATATTTAAGTCTTATAGTATATCGGGTGTACTGATTTCAGAAATGACATTAGTTTTCCAAGATGGCTCTAGTTCTTGAGATACAGGGTGTTCCAAGATTTACTCTTATTCAAATATCTTTTTTAATGCATAATTTACAGTATATTTTTTTATTCTTTTTTAAGGGGCTAGCCTTCATATATACTTTATTTTTTTTTCTATTTCCACCACACTATGAGTACTTCATGAGAGCCTGTTTGAATAACCCCAATGTATTCTGCTACATCTGTGGTGAATATTGCAAGGAGAACCAAAGAAGAAAATACTAACTTTGTGAAGCAAGCATATCTGGCATACCTTTGGAATGAAACTCGGAGACCAAGATAAGTCTTTGGCTCCCCATATATGGTCTGTAAAAAGTGTGTCGAAAATCTACCGTCAGTGGAAAAATGGACGAAAAAAAGGTTTAAAAATTTAGTGTGCCTATGGTATTTGGCGGGAGCCAAAGAATCACCACAGTGACTGTTATTTTGTTTGGTTAATGTGAAAGGTATCAATCGTTACAAGAAACGTAAATTTGAGTATCCGGATTTGGAATCAGCAAGGTGACCTGTACCACACTCTGACGATGTCCCATCCCAGTGTTCCCTACACACCTAGCATTGTCTGATGAAGAAGATATCCAGGATTTGGTGTGCACACGGGCAGATAGTGGTAGTGAATATGAAGAAAGTACTTCTACAAAGCAACAGTTCTCCCAGGAAGAGATCAATGATTTAGTACGAGAGTTAAGTCTCTCCAAGCAAGATTCTGAGCTTTTAGCATCTAGACTAGGTGAAAAGAACTGTCTCAAGGCCGAATGTAAAATAACTTTTTTTCGGACAAGAGAGGTAGTACTTCTTCAATATTTCATTGAAGAAGAAGACCTAGTATACTGTAGGAACATCCCTGGACTCCTACTCCAAATGGGGTTACCTAAATACCGACCAGAAGATTGGCGATTGTTTATGGATAATTCAACGAGAAGCTTGAAGTGTGTTTTTATTGAACAATGCCAATAGTTATGCATCGATTCCAATAGGTCCTCAATCAAAAACTGAAAGAGGAATAATGAAAATAATAAGAATGATCTTGCAGGAGCTTAGATATAATGAACACCAGTGGTCTATATGCGTTGATTTGGAGGAGGGTCAACATCTTACTTGGCAGCAAAGCGGATATACTAAGTACCCTTGTTTCATATGCTTGTGGGATAGTAGGGCTAAAGAAGACCACTGGGAAAAAGTTGTATGGCCTGCTAGGGGAAAATATGACTGTAGGTGCATCAAATATCATTAACGAACCACTGGTTGACAGGGGAAAAATTATTTTCTCACCACTCCACATCAAACTAGGACTGATGAAGCAATTTGTTAGGGCCCTAGACAAAGATTGTGAATGTTTTAAATATATTTGCAGATTTTTTCTAGGGTTGAGTATGGAGAACTCAAAGCTGGAATCTTTAGTGGCCCTCAAATTCGCCAAATCATCAGGGATGACATTTCATAAACTCCATGACTGATATTGAAGCAACTGCCTGAAAAAGTTTTGTCTTGGTTGTTCAAAACTTTTTGGGCAACCATAAATCTGCCAATATGGTAGAAAAACTACGTACAGAAAATGCTTTCAGCCTTCAAAATTTTAATGCTAATATGAGCATAAAAGTTCAACTTTCTGCATAGTCACTTAGATCGGTTTTCGGATAATCTAGGATGTTATAGTGAGGAACAATGGGAGAGGT
>JABUQX010068866.1:0-2500 GCA_015478945.1 Trachelipus rathkii
AGAGGAGAGGTCATATTGTTTTGAGTGTAGGAGAGTCCATCACTGGTGTGAAGCTTTATTAGTGTGAGTATCAACAGGAACAATGTATCTTTGAGTTTAAATAATTTTATGGATATATTGTGTAAAAGGGAAGGGATGATGCAAAGTGTTTTCAAGAGTTGTGAATGGTAGGAAGGTAGTTAGTACAGTTAAATCCTTGGTGACAGTAAATAGGAACTAGAATCTGTGAGTGCGCTAGGGTACTTACATGAGGGTATAGTTACCTGTGTTAATGTATAGTAGTGAAACTATGGTCTGGAATAAGAATAATAGATCTAAGGTATAATATGCTCAGGTGGACAATCTTAATGTGATTGTTAGGTGAGAGAGGAATTGATAAAATGAAGAAAAGAACTCATTAGGAGGGAGTTGTGTGGTGTGAAGAAAGGCGTAAATGAAAGACTAAATAAGATACATTGAGATGGTTTGGTCATGTGGAAGGATCGATGAATAGTTGGTTAGTTAAGCTGTTGTGTAGTGGTGAGTGTGTTTGGAATCTACAAGCTGGAAGACCAAAAAAAAAGTATATTGAGTGGGAAAGGGTTGTTTTAAACCAAAGAACTCCAATGTAATATATGATATATAATATATATATATATATACTAATATATATATATATATATTATATATATATATATATATATATAAATATATATATATATATATATATTATATACTGTATAATATATTATATATATATTATATTTATATATATATTTGTTATGTGTATATATGTATATTAAATATTATTTTATAAATAATATAATATATATATATATATAATATATATATATAATATATATAATATTATATATATATATATATGCGGGTGTGTGTGTGTGTGTATTGTTGTATGTAGATAAAAGCTTGGATTCAAAGACTAATATATATATATATATATATAATTTATATATATATATATATATATAATTATATATATATATATATATATATATATATATATATATATATATATATATATATATATATATATATATATATATATTAGGGATGTAACGGAACCAGGTTCCGGGCCCGGAACTTCCGGCCGAACCTCGATTTTTTGGAAGTTTCCGGTTCAGGCCGGAACTAACTTGGTTCCGGCCGGAACTAACCGGAATTTCTCTTTTTTTCAATGTCTTCTTGATAAAATTCAGTAATTGGATTGGTCCATTTACTCAGTTATGATGAAGTATAAATAATAATATAGAAAATTGGGATATATGTGACAAATATAATGAAAAAATGACCCGCGACTCTATACTTTTCGAAAACTTTAAATAATAAATACAATATTTCCACACTCGAGCCAGTAGCTTTAATACTCTAGGACAGGGTTGGGGATTTTTTTAAATTTTTTTGAGATTTTTTTTATTTTTTTTTTATTTTTTTTTAGATAAAGTGGTTTGAAGAATAAGGAGGAAAAAGTTAATGGATAACGTAAAGGTTAGAAAATTAAGAATAGGTTTAGTAAATATAATTAATTATAATTATAAATTATTTAATTATTATATATAATATATATATAAATATATATATATATAATATATATATATCTAATATATATATATATATATTATATATATAATAATATATATAATATATATATATATAATATATATATATATATATATATATTAATATATTAATATATATAATATATATTATATATATATTATATATATAGTTTTTTTTTATATACTGTAATATATCTGAAGTACTCTAATTTATTTATTTTCTTTATTAAACTGAATGATTTGAAACAACATTGATGAATTTACTTTTATGTAGAAGAAAATATTTATCTTAATGTAGATAATAGCTTAGATTAGTTATTAAATTTAGAAAGAAGGGGCCTAAAATAATATAAAATAAAAAAATCAAAAAGCAAAATCATTAAGTTTTTTAATAAAAAAAATATGTAAAAAAATCAAGTTGATTTAAATATTTGAATCTTTTTGTGCCAATGCCCTGCTCTAGAATCTCGACCTGGGGATAAATAAAATTTTTATTATTGTAATTATTATATTATTATTATTATTATATTATTATTATTTATTATTATTAATTATTATTATTATTATATTATTATTATTATTATTATTATTATTGTTATTATTATTATTATTATTATTATTATTATTATTATTATATTATTATTATTATTATTATTATTATTATTATTATTATTATTATTATTATTATTATTATTATTATTATTATTATTTTATTATTATTATTATTATGATTATTATTATTATTATTATTAAAAAATTAACTTTAAAGATAGAAACTACTACAAAACAAAATATTAACTAAGCTGTTTAAGCAAAAAAAAATTTTTTAAAACAAGATTCCATAATTTTCTTACTTAAAATGAACTTTTTTGAATTTTGAAATGTTGTGGTGTAGGAAGATAAGTTGCTCTCCATATTTTGGAGTTAAACGTCATCTCTTATCC
>JABUQX010068866.1:7500-10000 GCA_015478945.1 Trachelipus rathkii
CTTGGATATTCGATGTTGGCCTCGTTCGTCGCGCACAATATCAATGTCTTTCGGTCACTTTGTACACAAGTTTTTCCGTTCTAGTGTGCAATGGGTTTGTTTGGGTTTAATTAATTGGTTGAATACTTGCTATTTTGTATTTCTTATCTCAAACAGTTTCTTCGCATTCACTCTGGCACTTAATTTCTCGGCGTTCTTTCTCTCTATCACAGTCTCTATACTTTAACTGTGTCACATTTTCATTTCTGTGACTGGAGATTGGTCTTCCATCATATCGATTTTCTCTCTTAACTATTTCTTCTGTTCCTCTTTGAATATGTCTTGTGTCCACTAAATATATCTTATATGTAATAGAATGACATCCCTAAGCTTCGTGTAAAGAAGAAATGTCTGCAGTGCAACTTGTTATCGTTAAAAGAATTTGTTGTGAGTAACCGCTGTTTTAATATTTTTTTTACTCTTGTCTTGCAAAACGTAACGAGTTGTTATATTGAAAACGACGGCTCCATATACAAGATTGTAGTTTGGTTGGAAAAATCGTAATGAGGTTAGAACACTACATGTCACATTATTTCTAAATTTCAGATTGTAATTTGTATTAGACTGATACTGTTTTATTCATAATTCTTAGTTTAATTATTATTAAGTTTGTGTTTATATTAGTACTTAGTGTTAGTCTGTGTCTCTCATACTTTTTGATCTTGTGTGTATCTTCCCTATATACTGAAAATTAATTCTTAATGTTTATGTCCCATCTCCAGGCCTGTAATATATAGTATATTTATTTTTTTAATTTTATATTTTTAATTTATCTTCTTATTATTTATATAATTTGCTTTCCATTTACTTATATATCTATGTATATACTTAATTATTATTATATATATATTTTTTTAGATTTTTTTTTTATATTATTGTGTGTGTGATAGTAGTTATTTTTTATTATATTTATTTGATTTTTTATAGATATTTTTTGAGTATTATTTTTTTATATTATTTAAATATATATATATAATATGTTATTATTATTTGTCTAACTCTTATTTATTTATATTTTTATATTATTTAAATTTTTTTTTATAGGTTTTATTTTATTTTTTGAAATTTCTCTTTTATAAATTTTATTATTCATTATTATAGTTTATTTTATTTTTTTTTATTTATATCTCTGTCTTGGGCAAATTTTATATTGCATTTTCCCGTCGTAAATTATAATGTATAGTTATCTCTTCTATTTTTTGGAATTATGTATGATGCTAGGGTGGTTTTATTGTGGTCATCGCAACTATTCTAATTTGTTTCCGTTTATGGAAGTAAATGATCTATATTATTAATAGTACTAATCCAATTCAAATTACGTAAATCTTCGGAAAGTAACGTCTTTAGGAGTAATTTCAAGATGGCAAACACTCTACCAAACTTACGAACAAACCCTATGCCGTAAGTCCCTGTATCTTGACTAATTGACTCTGTCATAACATTTTTTTCTGTGTATTATATACAGCGTCATGAGTTAGTATTTAACTGTGCCTATTAGAGGTATCATCATCTCTGTCGGAATGCCAGGCCCATTCTCAGAGACATTTGGCTCAGCAGACTCGGGTAAACCAACCGACGGCAGTAGAATCCTTCGTCGTCGATTCGGGTATGATCTGGCAGTTCATACCGTTATGATCGACTATGTCATGTGGTCGTCCCTATGGGGACGTCTCGAGTTAGAGCAGAAGATTCTTCTCGTGCAGTGCTTCGTGAGTCTGTTTCCAATACTTTTAGCTGTTATCATGTCTACGTCTATATTGTGTTCTCTGTGTGAGAGTAGATCTATTGCTCCCATTTTTCTCGAGTTCGTTTTTACATATAGATAGATCGTACAGATATGAACGTGGATAACTGTTTTGTATCTAAGTCTGCCATTCGGTCCTTCTATTCCTTATTCAGTTTATTTGAGCATATTCGGGCTTTGCGATTTTTCTATTTTTCATCATTAGCGTATGGAATTGGCACTTCACTTTATTATGGTAGTCTGATGTGTTTTATCTATTTTATCATGACCAGAATAACGTCGGCGAATTTGGAGACTGTGCAGGTAGTCTCTTTTCTGCTTGCAAATATTCTTCCCCAAGATTCCTTTTGGAGATGACTGTGTGATGGTGTGGGCAGTGCAGTTTGTCTGGGTGCTCGCAACGGCATTTGCATATCCGTGAACAGAGGAAGCGCTAACGTCTGAAAGGTATGCGGAAGACATCCTCCAAGGTATATAGTTCCTTTCGCGTCCTTCATTGGCGTTCATTTTTTGCTACTCCATGACAACGCCACACAGCAACACTGCACAGGTCGTCCAGAAGGTCCTATCAACAGTAGGGATCAGAACTCCTGGACATTTCTGAGAGGAGCCGACATTGAATCCTACCTTGAACATGTTTGGGATTTTGTTTGTAGGCGTGTTTCGAGCCCCTTTTTATCGTGAACATCTCGTCCACACTCAGGATGCTTGCAGAAC
>JABUQX010068867.1:0-5000 GCA_015478945.1 Trachelipus rathkii
AACAAGAGAGAGATGTGCTAGCGGCGGACTTTGGTGTGACGGTGACCTAGAACCGCTGGCAGGGAAGACAATGCGAACACCAAGTTTGCTACCCACTGGCATTCCAGATCAGGCCACACAAAGTCGGGCAGCACCAGTTTGCGTGAAGCCTCAATGCAGGGTGGGAAAGCGAGTGAAGATTGAGGAAGACAGCCTTACGGAACGATTCAGGTACGAAAGGACGAGGAGATCCTTGAGAGACATCGCACAGAAGTTTCTTCTCTATCCGGGAGTTGGAGCCACTCCAGCTTGAGAGAAGAGTCTTGTGGAAGTGAAGCCTCGGTAGTCTGGCACGTTGCCATAGCTCTAGTCGATGTTGGGTAAGGCTGAAATCGCGTCGATTTCAATGGGGGAGAGAGCGCCAGCAGTGAAGTTGTCGACAACTGAAATATGTCTGGACATCAAGGGTGAATGTGAGACATAATCTCAAGGTGACGAGCTTTCGAGGAGAGTGCGTTCGTTTCTGGAGACCATCGCGAAGGTAAGTTGGTTTGTGATCAGTGAGTATGTGGAACTCAGGACCCTCCAGAAAGTAGCTGAAATGACGGACGGCGAGATTACATCGCAAGTAACTCCCTCCCGAAAGCATTAGCGAGTCTCAGGAGGTTGCAACTTGCGAGAGAAAAAGGCGAGAGAAGACCACATTCCGTTCAGGTGCTGCTGGAGAACACCTCCGACAGCAAAATCGGGGGCATCTACCTGAACTCTGGTCGGAGCTGAGTCCTGGGGGTGAACTAAAAGTGTGGCAGAAGCGAGTGCTTCTTTGGAAGCTTCAAAAGCAGCCGTAGCTCGTCAGACCAGTCCACTTTTGTAGGACTGCCTCGGTGCTTGGGGCGGATGAGAGCGGTGAGGGTTGAAGAATATCAAGCCCCCGATTTGAGAAAACGATGATAGAAGTTAAGCATGCCGAGGTACTGACGAAGCTGCTTCTGAGAGACAGGCCTAGGGAAGGTGCGAATGGCCTCGACGCGCTCTGCAAGAGGGCAAATGCCATCCGCTGAAACAGTGTGTCCTAAAAAAGTTAAGAGAAGGGACACCAAAAACACACTTTGCCGGGTTGAGACGCATGCCACATTCGTCCAACCTGGCAAAAACGGCACGTAGATGTTGCTCATGCTTGGCAGGAGAAGAGGAAGCTATGAGGAGGTCATCCAGATAAGCAAAGGCGAAGGGGAGACCTCTAAGAACGTCATCGATGAACCTCTGGAACGTCTGAGCTGCACCCCTCAAACCGAAAGGCATGCGTGTGTACTCAAAGAGGCCAAAAGGGGTGATGATGGCCGTCTTCGGTATGTCCTCTAGTGCGACTGGGATCTGGTGGTAAGCCCTGACAAGATCCAATTTACTAAAAATGGATTTACCAGCCAGATTAGAGGGGAAAGACTGGATGTGCGGGACCGGGTAGCGATCTGGTATTGTGCAAGCGTTCAGAGCCCTAAAATCTCCCACAGGCCTCCAATCAGAAGCACCTTTAGGCACCATGTGGAGGGGGGAGGACCATGAACTTTTGGAAGGGCGGACGATACCAAGTTCTAGCATGTGCTCAAACTCCGCCTTGGCTGCCTTGAGCTTGGTCAGGAGGCAGACGCCCGAGCACGACGAAGGTGGGAAGCAGTAAGTCTCTATAATGAATGGCGCACAGAAATGTTGAACAGGAGAAGAAGAACAGGGGTTCAACAGCGCCTGAAAAACCCTTCTGCAGGATGGTGAAGAAGGGGGAGGTACCAAAGAAAGAGCAACAGCAGAGATGCCTTTAAGAGCAGAAGAAACTACGGTACCTGCAGCAGCCGAGACGTAAACCTGTCAACAATTCTATTTCTTAAATCGACCATAAGGTCGAAATGTGACAAGAAATCAGCTCCCAAAATGGTTGGGTCAACGTCAGCAACCGCAGAATACCCAGGGAATTTGACGGCGAGAGAGAGGTCTAAGGTGTCACAGCGCTCACCATAGACGGGGATGGTACTACCATTTGCTGCGTAAAGAGCCCGGTCAGGAGGAGGGACAGCGAACTTTTGGGTAGTATCTCTAGGCAATAAAGAATAAGACGCTCCAGTGTCGATCAGGAAAAACAGGTTTGCAGACCTGTCGAAAAGGCGCAGGACATCCTGACGACGATGAAGGCGGAGAGGAAAAACAAACGGAGGGTGGCCAGCTGGATCCACCGCCTTTATAGATTGCTGGCGAAGAGGTTTCCCGACAAAGTGCAGGGTTGGGAGCACTTAGTCGCCTTCAGGCCATACCGATGATGGTAAAAACAATATCCGTTAGGATATTGCGTAGGGCCTGGGGTGGGAGCACGGTCAGAGGAGTGGGTGCGGGAAGGTGAATCCTTTGGGGACCGTAGCATAGCGGAGATGTCCTTTAACACTGCCTTGACATCAGCCATGCCCTGTTCCAGGGAGGTAAGACGGGCCTCAACTCTAGAAAACGGAGAGGAACATGGATCGTTAGAGGCGTTGTAAATAGAGCAGGGATACGAGGCATGGGATGGGTACGCCGGGTAATAAGAAGCAGCGGAAGAGGGGACTGAAGAGACTGCAGAGGTGGGAGGAGAATCTGTCTCAACCATGACGAAAGCAGTAGAAGAAGGTAAGAGAAAAGAAATGACGAAGAGAGAAGGTAAGAATTAGGAGAGGGAGGAAGGAAGGAAGAAGGCAAAACCACAGCACCAATACAAGAAAAAGTAAATAAGTAAATAATGCAAAAGATGACAGCGAAAATAAAACTAACTATTCTGTTTACGGCAGAAAATATGAATAAAAAAAAAAATACTTAAACTTTTCTATATCAAAGCAGTAATATGTTAAATAAATATACTAAACTTTTTGTCTCTCTGGCAGAATATGATAAATAAAAGCTAAAACTATTTTGTTTCCGGTGTTTGGCAGGAATTTATATAAAATTGAAAATTAAAAATAGCTATATATAAAAATGTTATCACAAATAATAAAATAAAATGAAAAGAAGTAATAATAATAATAATAATAATAATAATAATAATAATAATAATAATAATAATAATAATAATAATAATAATAATAATAATAATAATAATAATAATAATAATAATAATAATAATAATAATATGAAAATTAAGTCCTGATTATGAACAACAGGACGGTTTTCCTTTGTTTGGCCTATGGATGGGGTCCAACGCGTGCTTTGAAGCTGCGCACGAAAATTTGGTAGGCCCGTAGCTGGGGATAAATATGCTGGCTGGGTGTTGGGAGCCTACTTCCACTGGTAGGCTTCGATGTCACTCCAATGGTCACTACTTTTTAGCGGGAGGTTTGTTTGATGTTAGTGGGCCAAAAGGTTTGAACAAAGACTTGTTACAGTTGAATTTGTATTTAGACAAAAATACGGACCCCAGTAACCATGGCAAAAAGAGAAATATCATATGCTTTAATAAGCTTTAAGCCTTCATAAAACAGTAAAAATCCATAATTCTTCTGAGTAATTAGAAAGCGTCGTTGTCGTGCGAAAATGGCGCTTGAATAAGATGAAGACGCGTTTTGAGAATATTGCCGGATTTGCCATAGTGAGAAAAAGAGTTCGTTTAAAAAACTACGCTTTTGCATTGGCACGCTATGTTGGTAAAATTGACCTGACCTCATATACATATATATATATATATATATATATATATATATATATATATATATATATATATATATATATATATATATATATATATATATATATAATATATAATATTATAATATATATATATATATAATATATATATATATATATACCAATAATTGTGATAGGACCCTCTTGAAAAAAGGTAAAAATCATAAAATTTTACAAAATCTGTGTTACACACAATATCTCAACAAATGCGATGTGATATGCAAAACCGATAGTAACATTTTTGGAATCAGCACATCATTAATCAATTGCGAAAGCCCGTCCAAGAAATTTCATGTTTACCAGTGTTATATACAAAAGTAATAAAAACAAAAAGTAAATAACTATTACTTACCTATAGCAAACCTATTCACAATATTAAAAATATTAAATGAAAATTGAAAAGTTTTCGTAGTTAAGTTTATAACCTAAACTTCATTTGAATAAGCTCAAAGGTTAAAATGACAGAACATTAGCCGTTCTCCATTTTCAGAGGATAAACCTATTTCTTGTGGCTTCATAAATATTCCTCCTGTTTCTAAATATTCTTTAACTTTCGACTGATGACGGTGGAGCTGAAAGGGATTTTTATTGCTATTTTTTCAAATTCATAAAACTAATTCCCCAGTGTTTTCCACCAATTGAAGGGAATATTTCATTGTCTTCACTGGTCTAAGATAGGCAAACTTATAATATTGTTAATTTCTTGATGTTAATTCCGTATGTATTTAAGCCCTTTTTTTACTTTTTTTTTAAAAATGGTTTAAACAAAATTTTACAATAATCACATCGTCAGAAGAATGGAACTTTCCTTTTCCAACTCCCTCAATTTCTTTCTGTTATGACGATTTTGATGCCCACAATTTCTTTAAAAAACAATCCATTAAAGAAAGTTGAAAATGAACCTTCAAGCTTCACTTTCCCCACTAAACGTGAATCAGCGTCAGCAGAAGAGTCAGGAACTAAATTTTCATGCATTTCTTTCCATGCCTCAAGACCATATTTTTTACTGATTCATCTGAATTCATGTTGAAAAACTAGCTTGAATCGCAGATCTAAGGAAGTAGCTACACACAAAGATTTATCACATTGAAACTTAGAAAGTTTTATTTTTGCTAAACTTGATTTCTTAAGCTCTTCCACGAGCGTAATTATTCCACTGAAGGTTTTTGTTTTTAATTATTATTTAAAAATAGATTTATTGCTAACATGGAAGGGATCACTTGGGCGACTGTTATAACTTCCACGTTTAATGGCTTGTTTTTTAGTGATGTTGTCAATGGCTCAAGTAAATGGAACTAATTTTGCCACTGAAAATCAGCAAC